>APFE031532477.1:0-45816 GCA_000404065.3 Pinus taeda
GAGTCCCGGTAGCTATGCCAGCTCTTAGGAAGGCCAAGGAGTGCTAGACTCACCATCCTAATCATCGACAGTCACCCACACACTTCCCAGCTCATCCCGGCATTGGGTGAACTTCGTGAGATACTGGGGCATACTGTCTCCATTCTCACACTTAATGTTTCTGAGTTTTATCCTTGAGCACCATTCCACCAGCTCAAAAAAAACTCAACTGCTTCCGATCTAAAATTCGTGAGAACGAAGTATTTCTTGTACAGAGATCGCCTGTATGGGCATTCACCGGATATCTCACCTTCCAAAAGAAGGATGAATCCAGAGGCTACCTGGCCCGATTACAGACTCTGCCTGAAGAAATAAAACGTAGTCACTTCCTGAATAATAGATCTGATGATCAATCCTCGCTTTGATATCCTGTAGAAATCTCTTCTAAAAATCAACCAGCTCTGATACCATGTAGAAATTTTGAATAATTTAACACATATTCAATGGAGATTATCCTGATCATGTACTATTGCGGAAAACATACACAATACATAAGCTCCTCTACGTTGATCATCAATATAGCAGCATCAATAACAAAAAACATCAAGAGCATTCACACATTAACACAATATGTATCCCGGGGAAAGCATCTCGCTAAAAACCCCAACTATCTGTATATTAATGATTGAACATGTAACATTACAATAGTCAATACTTCTCACAAGTATCCAGCACTATCTCCACTTGTTACACACAATACAACTCAGATCTGATCTCCAATCTATTCCACTGCTTGCCTGCCTCCACTGCTCAATACCTGCTCAAGAATGGATGAGAATGGATGAACCAAACTCGTATTTACCTCAAAAGAATCACTCACACTGGGAATCATGTGAGTAGAGGCTATAATCACTTGGTATTTTCCAATTCTCATTGGCATAACTCAATCTCATTGATTGTGCAAATCCTCATGCACAACTGATAGCAATTTGATCCTCTAACACCTGTCCCTGCTGAACTGAACATGCACTGACATGCAGCTGAATTAACTGATGTATTCTTTAGTTGCATTATGAATTAATAATTAGTTTAACAACTCATGATTAGTCTATTTGTAGTTAGACTAATTACAACTAGTTTAACCAAGTCAAACTGAACACAACTCCATCAACTCCACAATCAACTCCACCAAACTCAACTGATTGAGTTCTAACTGAAGTCATGCATGCAATAACTCAAATGACCCACAAAGAAAACGTATTTCCTTCTGACAGCTGCATGTGCCACATCTGTAGCTCAAACTAAAGTGCTCCAAGAGAATAAGATAAAGTTTATAGTCTAAATATTATTATAAGACAATAATATTTGACTTTTCTATTTTTGACAGCCAGTCTAAAAATAGACTTTGATCACTCCTGCTATGATTATCCCTGTTGTGGTCACTCCTGCTGTGATCATCCCTGCTGTGATCCAAAAATAGAACTTGCGCCATAATTTTCTTGCGAGCCCACTTAGTGAAGGTGACTCTTTTCACTAAGCTCCATCATCTTGTTGCAATCTCAACAAGGTCCTCAATGAGTAGCGATAATAGTTATTCTTTTGCAGGTTGTGCTTATAGATGGAGCAAGCAATTGTAATAGCTTCTCTATTCATATGATTAATGCAAAGATGCTTGAGGGGTTTTTCCTAGTTGGGTTCCCCTAGAAATCACCATGTACTAGTGGTTTTTCTTGTTACATGTCTGTGCATGTTGTTCTAAGTTTTCATTTAGATTCCACAGAATAATAGAGTAGAATTGCGTCTCTTGGTTTTCAGTTGAAATCTTGAGCAATTGTGATTTCCATCAAAATTTCTACAAATCGGGATGAGTTGGGTTGTCTAAGGATTCCATTTTTAATTCAATTTACTCCAGCTCAATCTGGTTCTTTTTCTTCTTATTCCTTTCCCATATTTTAATATCCTATTTCAACTCCTTAAGTTTAGAAACAATCTTATCCATTTGTGAATAAAAAATAAATCCAACGGCTTCATCTAGTTAGATCTAATCAAAGACAAAAACTCATCCTCCACTGATCAATCATGATTAAAATTGAAAGGGGTATTTTTGTAATAAAATTCATCTTTCCATTGGAAGAAGATAGGAAGGTGGTATGAAATGCCTAAAGTATGGGCCTAAGCCCTAGTGTTCCCAAAACAATCCAACAAATCTTCCTTAACCAAAAAAAAGTCTAGTCTCTTAGCAATTCCTTCCCTTCCAACCTTATCATTGCTCCAAGTAGGCTTTCTAGGACTAGGAGCAATATCCACAAGCTTATTATGGGAAAAGAGCTCATTGAAGAAACCTACCAAAGGATCCATCCTAATATGGCCCCCCTATACCTCGCTAGCAAATAGAGTGATTTAAATATCCAACAAAAATAAGAGAATTCACTCTTAAAATGCCACAATCATCCAAGATATTCCAGAAGACCCGTCTTAAATAAAAAAGGACCATAGCAATTCACAATATGGACCCAAAAGGAAGAGCCTCTAAACTATCATGAAATAAGAATCTGTGCTTTAGATTTAAACTTGGAAAAATTTACAATCCTTGGGTACCACATTGTAGCCATACCACCTCAAAGACCTTTAGCTTCAATCACACTTAAGTTCCAACCAGGGTAGACACTAAGCAAGTAAGGTCAGGCCTTAATGAGAACTTGAGTTAAAATTCATAACCGAGTTGCCAAAAAACTATAACTTAGTAAGCTTCCTTTCCATAACGCATTTTTAAATAACAAAAGGGAACTAAATTCACCTTGGTTATTGGTTTTCTTGGCCAATGTTGCCTTTACTAGTGAAGTAATGGGAGTTTGAGAGATATATGGTGAAATAGAAACTATATATGTGCTTAGGTCCCTGATAGACATTGTCAAAGAATCTCCAAGAAACATCCTTATTAATAACAAATTCATTTATCATGTGTTTCACCTTCACCTTGGGAAATGACTTATAGGATGGGAGAAAGGAAAGAACTTATTGTGTAACTCTTAAGGAAGGAAATTAATTGTCCTAAAAAATATTGGCATTTCTTGTTAGCCATATACCCCAAGTTACCAAAAGAGAGAGAAATCTGAGTTGTTTTAATTCACCTCTAATAAAGTATTCCCAAAAAGACTCTTCTTGGTGAGACATGTCCCAAAATTTCCCTTTCGAAATATGTAGCTCAATCTTGTTCTAGATTTCCCTTGTAAATGAACATTCTAGGAAAGGATGGAACTTATTTTCTTCAGTTTTCCTTTGGTTTGTTGTGTGGGAGGTTGCAGGATCGATCCTGGCCTTTGACCTGCCTTGCCAATAAAATTTTGATCGACCATTAGGAGGACACGTGGCGGCGTCCGGCTTAGCCACGTGTCACCTCCTAATAGGTCCAAACCCAAAACACATAGACCAATGAAATTCTGACACTTTTCACCTTCTGATTCACCACCTACAAGGAATATTCTATGGATATTCCATGGAATATTCTTTTTGACTGGGCTGTATGGATGCCCAGTCAGCATCCCTGTCAGCTCCTACACCAAATTTGCCTGTTTGGGAAAATGAACAAATTGCATTTTTGAGTGCATATGGTGTCTGTTTCGTGTGAAACGAGTTGCACTGGATTCAAGATAACGAGAAGAACACAATCATTTAGGTTCAACACCATTTTGACAACTTTGATTTTTTAGCATAATTTTGAGCACCTAATCACTCTTCCCCACTTGAAGCCTTTTGGACCCCAAAAGATCACTTTCAATTGTCCAATAGGTTAGGGTACAGTTCCATCACCCTTCCAACCTCAGTCCATTTATCACTGACTTGGAAATTGTGACCTAGACGATGCTTGCCGTGCCTTTCTTTGTACTTACCTTTTCCCTTTTCAAGCTAACCTTGCATTGTTTGATGTACCATTTGGAGTCGTTCAATGAGCTCTTTGGCTTTGTCCATTTTACTATCAGTATGTTGACGATGTTGGACCTGCCAACATTTCAAGGGGATCTCCCTGATAAGAAGTCAAAATTAGACCTTAGACTATTTGGTGTAGGAGTTCCATAGTGGGTCATAAGGTAATGCCTTAACCATGATGTCGCACAGAGGAAAGTAAGATAACTCTATCAATAGAAAGGGTGTGACTGTTACAGTGAGCCAAGGAAGGTGCATGATAGGTTCTAACACAAAGGGGGTGGGATGAGTGTGCCCCTTGAAAACATGTATCAATAATCATATGGGAAGGGAACACGCGAGTGAAGATGCATCACAAGCTGGAAAGCAGAGCAGTCGACAATCCAAAGTGATGGTTAAACCAACAACACATTTGCAACAAGATTCTTATAATCACATTCAAATCAGTTCATACACAAATACATAAGTTAAACAACATGATGTATGCATTGATAGGCAAGTCTGGGTTGGTGGCGGTGCGCATCAACTTGTCGAAGTACGAGTCAAGCTCCTGTCGGACTTGCTTATTTGTATTCACCTGGGTGAGAGTCCCAAGTGATGGGATTGCATGTGTATGCAATATAATGTCCATAATCTTGAATAATCGTGCATGGGAATCCTATATGCTATTGATGAGTTGCAATAGGTCTTCATAATTCCAGATCTAACTCTAGATACGTGCTTGCAACTAGACTGCATTGACCCTCGTCATCTTTGGCAAGTGAAGCGAGGCTCCCTTGTACTTTATCATCCATGCTTGCATGTTATCAATAGAAGCATGTATGTTCTTCTATATGCATTCTCTTCTCACACATCACTACTACCATCCATGGAGATGGATGACTGCTTGGTACACGGTACAAAACTTGGAGTACAATGCTCGCATAACTGTGTCAAGGGACAATGCTTCATCTAATATTGCCTTCTTCAGTTCAGCTCGGGCATACATTGTCACCAAGTCTCCTCCTTGCTTGGCCACCTTTACTTCCTTTTCCATTCGATCATTCTCAACTATGAGGAAACAAACACTTGAGCTAGTGGCTTCAACATATACTCTAGTTGCATCGGCCAAAGCAACTAGATGCTTGTGCACATTAGTCATGATCACTCATTCTTCAACTTGTATAGGAGATATTTGGTCCTCCAGAGTCGTTACTCTGTGAGACTGCATAAATTTATGATGAGATTTGTCAAAGGAGATGTTGTGGACCTTTGCTTTTGGTTGGCTAGCAAGGATCTTAGTGCCTCCTTGGTCTTTCGAGACTTGCTCATCATCTGGATGCATTGAAGTAGGAGAGTCGACCTCTTTATGGTGAGACATGAGGTCGGTGTCTTGTTCCAACTCCCGCTGCACCATGTCTGCATCCAACTATTTAACCGCCTGTTCTATCTCATGAGAAAAGTCTTTCCCCTGTGATGGTTCACCCTGTTCACTTGATGCCAGTTGTTCAGATGAATCAACTACTTGTACAGGCACTGCTTCATCTTTCTGCGCATGATGTGCCCCCTGCTGTATCTGCTGTTATTTCGCTTCCTTCTCTTGTTGGTGTAGCTCTTGTTATTTCCAGAGTTTCTCCCTTAGTTCATGCAACTCCTTCTTTGCTTCTTCCATTCTCTTCTTATCCCTCTGGCTTCACACGATGCGCTTGTCGCGCTGCTGCCTCTTTGACTAAATAACCATAGCCGCTTGTTCTACAAGTGGATTTGCTCGAAACTTGTAGCTTTTCTCTTCCTTCATGTGGTCAAAAATATTCCTCTTCCCTCTATCGTGCACATATATGCTTGGCTCTGCTACCTCTGCTGCTGCTGCTACTATTGGTGCTCTCCATGATGCTGCTTCATGCTGCTTTGCTAACCACTCTATGATGAAGCCAGCCTGTTCATTGGGTCTGGAGGAACTGTAGCAATACCTCCATGAGTCTTCCTTGGCCCAATGAAATGCCCCATGGATCTTGTTGAACTGAAATCTCATGAAGTGATCCTTCACAACGCAATGTGGGTCATACGGGTTGAAGCTTCCCCACATACGGGTTGAAGCTTCAGAGGTCAAATGGGTACTTCTTCATCTATTCTACTTTGACATCTGTTTGCTTGATACTTCGGATCTCATAGAACCTAATCCACAATAGAAGAGTGGTCCAAGGCACCTTCTTCTTCCACTGTAGTCTAGCTATCAATCCTGTCGAGATGTGATATGCTAATTCCTACATGACAAGTACATCCAAGGAAAACTTTGGCAAAACATGTGGAGGCTTCTCAACACTGAACATTTGGATGAAAGTGCCAGATGGTGAGGCATACCAATCTACAATTCCTATCGATGCCTCCATTTCTTCCTTTGACATGCAGGGTGGATCTTGTTTGAATATCATCCTCTATACTGGGGTGATAAAATGGTTGGACAACTGTATGATTACTCCTTTGAAGCTACATTCAGACAACAACTTGAAATATGTGTTCACAATAGTCTCCGCCGATGACCATGTCCACTCCAAGCCCGAGAACTCATGTTGCGCACAAACTCTATCTCGGATTTAGGCATACATGTAAATCTCTACAAGCATTCCCTCGGGTGACTGTCAAGCCTTTGTGACTTGTTCCTTCAGTTGATGAGCCAATATGCTGGACCAGTTACATGGTCTTCCTTCTCTAGCCAGTTGGTCCAATGTGATGACCCAAATCTAAAGAAAGGTTTCAGTGCTTGCTTGGCCACTCAGTCGACATGCAAATATGACCAAGTATTAGTACACCTTCCTCAATATCTTTGTCTTGTAGATTTGGTTGGGTGTCATCCTGAAACGAGCTGGCTCCTTTACCCAATCCTTTAGAACGTCTTTGGAGTTAGCTCTGCAGTTGGGCAAGATGAATGGAGGACTCATGAGAGTCATGGGCTCTAACATATGATACATATCATCATAATATTGTGCCCAACAGGTTACAAGCTTCGTCCCACTGACACTACTCAAGGTCATTTTCTCGGGATCAATGTGAGAGATGATCTAGTGAATCATGTCCACAAATGCGAATGCTGGGTGTCTACATGAAATCTGGTACAAGCCAGAATTTTGAATGTTCACGTACACCTAACGGTGTTTGAGGTATTCCCTAAAAGTGCCTGCGAATGTTTCATTAACCTCTTGCCACTTCATTTTGATGTCCTTTTCTAGATACAAATTCGTATCTTCATAGATCGATAGACTAGAGAACACTTGCTCAACTATTGCTCCAGTTGCAACTCCATCGGTATCCTATGGTCTTGTTCTCTTGGAAATCATTGAGATAGATGAGCACCTAAAAGATCTGGAAACAAGTAGCATGCATGGCAAGAAATATGTTAGTGGAAAAAAAGAAAATCCTGGAAGGACATATCACATACCTGGGAAATTGATGAGAAAGATTGCACAAAATTTATTAGGAGGCTAGGTGACTGATCGCTAGAACTGCGCAAAAGGAAGTTTGGGTTTTTTGGGAGGTAGGACTGGCTGTTGGATCTGCGAAATGTGCAATCCATTCAGGAAGTTGGCTGCTGGGATTGTGCAATGTGCAATTCCAGCTGGGAAGGACTGCTAGCCCAGAGACAAATTTGTGAAATTTCTTGGGCTAAATAGCCAATGTCCTCTAGAAATGTGAAAAATAGTCTTGGAGGACAGTACTGGGTAGGAACACGCATTTATGGAGAGGAAGGTGAACCTTCCTTCCCCATATTGTGTAATGCAACCTTGGTGAAGGCAGAGCTACCCGCCTCGCTGACGAGAAACTAAAAGCAAACAAGACAATGAATGCATGGTGACACTAAGTGATAGTATAAGTGATTGATAGTGCATGCAAACATGAACGAGAGATTCAATAAATAGATCTACGTGCATGTGGGTGAGACAGTTCGCCAGTTCAATGAACGTTAGTGAAAAATAGTTTCATGCATGCGACAATAGCGAGATAGTAACGAAAACTGAAACAAATCTAGGACAAGCTAGTATACATGTAAACGACAACAAGCGTTCAAAGAAATCAAGCAAACATCACTCACACAAGTGAATACACAAAAAGCGACAGAAATGCTAAAAAAGACAAGTTGAGGCCACTTACTCGTGAATAGCTAAGTTGGATGTGTCGACGAGTCCTAGATGTGATGTGGGATGTTAGAGCTCCAAGATCGATGTGAATGAATGAGCTCTGTTGCGTCGAATAAATAAGTTTCGTCTCATGACACACATGCCACAAATATAGGAAAAAGTGACACTTGGAGGAAAACTTATAAAACAACTTTGCATGTAACCCTCGACTGATAAAAATAGATCCCTAAATCATGGGATGATTTTTTCATGTTGCCTCTTGCTATTCTAGGAAGAGAAAGTCATGCATGCATGTAAGTCAAGTTTCCTTTGTCTCGGATGGAACTGGTCGACCAGATTGTTCATGCATGCATTTTCAACTGTTCGGGAAAAATGCGCATTCCTGTCTAGGAGCTGGGATGACTGCCTAGGAGGATTGCACAATTTCTAGGCAGAGCAGCTGACTACTACCTAGATTTGCGCAAATCCTAGGCTAAACAACCATACTAGGGAAATTTGTACAAATCCTGCTGGGAGTGTTGGCTGGTAGGATTGTGCAATCCTGGAGTCCAACAGGCTGCCAGAGAGGGATTACATAATTTCTGGAGGGAAGGTTAGCTACCCTCCAAAAATGTGCAAATTTCAAGGGGAAGCTGCTCAGCTTGCAGTTGGACCAAGTTTGTGTGAACAACCTATGAGGGGAATGGATCAACTGTGATCAATAGGTTGTCTTTGTGCAAGGAGAACACTGATGCTTGAGTACTTAACGAAGCAAGACAAAGTGCAATGAAAGGTTGGTAGGGAGGCTCCAAAATAGGCTAAGGAAAAATTTTGGAGGGTGGTTGTAGCCGCTACAACACTTGGCGAAACACTAGTAGAACTCCATCTCTCTGAATGGACATTGTTCGTGAAAAGCAAGTCTAACACCTTCGGAAGTATTGTTCAGCTCTCAGCTCATCTTGGCTTCATACTATCTTGATTGTAAGATGTAACATCTACCAAACCCTTGGTCGATTGAAATTTATTCCAAGCCAAGGCAACAAAGTTGTTTCAATTGGGGTTGAGGGGTATATAGGTGCACAAGAAGTATGGTCATGAGAGTCTTAGTTTCATCTCTAGTGTTGCTCCATTGCTAGCGGGCCTAGAAAATACCCTGGTGGAGACAAATACAAACACAAGAATGGCTCCGTTCCCAGCGAGCCTGATCAGTACCCCGACAGAGTTACTTGCATCACCTCCCTACACAGGAAGCCTTTCTCTTGTTTTTCCTTATTCATTTTTCATTTTTCATTTTTTGACTTTTCATTTTTTCATTTTCCACTGTGCATAACACTTATTCATTTCAGAGGCAGAAGAGGGATCCCGACTTATTGAGAGCAGAGGAGGTCGTTCTAGTAGAGAAGTAGTTTATTGTATCTATGATGTGCCTGTTAAGGTTTTCCTACTCACCTTAATCTACTTGACTGAGTTGACAAGGGTTAACCCAAAAACAATTGATTAGAGAAGGTGACATTAGTTAGCATGCAAGCGTTGTGTTTTTACCAAGGTGCACTTCCAATAGTACATATTTTCCTTTGATGTATCATGGACTAAGAGTAATAAGCTTATCATATAGAGGCAAGATGACAGATAACCAAGTATTAATAGTTGTACAGGCCCTCTTGTACTTCACCTAGCTTGCTTCAAGAGTCATACATGGTTTCATGCAAAATTAACCTATGAATGAAACAAGTGAATTAACAAGCATCAAATCAAAGCAAAAGTAGAAGCGAAAGTGAAAGAAAAAAAAAAACAAGCAAGCAAACAAACTAGAAAACAAAGCATGTAAGCAGACAAGAATGCAAAAAGAAACTAAAAGAAGACACTACTCCTACTCCTACACTAACGGTGCATGGACCTAATCATGTGAAGTGATACTTCCAATGTAACCACCGGCACATTAGTAAACCCATGTTCTTGAAGGCTTGGTCCATGAGCAACCTGGTTGTGTGAACCAGTAAGTAAGAAAGATATAACAATGAAGACAACCACAGTTCGTGTTTCAAAGTTCCCATCGGACATAAGTGAGTGCATGTGCATGATGGACAGTCTGTGGACTTATCGTGGTGTTGTGTGACACTATGTTTAACTTTAAAGCACAAGCACACTTTTGACAGTGACATGTAAGAAAACGAAAGAAACAAAGATAACTTGCATCGCGAATTAGTTCTTGCAACGTAAGACTCCTCCAATGCATGAGCAATGGGATTGTGTAGTTCAAGTGGAGGAAATGTGATCTATGTGTGAGATGGATCTTCAACAAATACAGATGAGTGATGAGGAGCCTTGGGTGATTGAACAATTTCATGATCGTAAGTGAGACTAACCCAAAGAGAGAGAGGACTAGACATAACCATTAGCTTAGACTGAAGTGCCTCGACAGTCTTGGGTGTTTCAACTTCATCATTAAATAAATCATCATAAACTGGTGGCTTCGAAAGATCAACTGTGATAAATTCATGATCGTGATAAAAAATGGAAGTAAATGGATCACAACCACCACAATCAGAAAAATCAATGAATTCTTTGGCATCCTCATGATCATATAAATCAAACAGAGGGGTAGACGGAAGGGAGTCATCTTTCATCGAGTTTCTATGCTCAAGCTCCCACTCATGCTCTTCATGAATGACAATGCATGTTGGTTGTGCAACACTAACTCTGTTAATGGGTTGCTCCTCATTCACAACAAGTGAATATTCCGGAATGGATGAACACAAGACAACATCATTCAGAGGAACACCTGAGTGCAAAGACGGAGGTCGTAAACAAGAATGCATATGATAAATCAAAGGACTCACAACCAAATCTATGAAAAAATTGAGTGAAGTGATGTTGGGAGAATGTGAAAGATGAACAAGCATGTGGGCATGCTCTTCAACATCACTTGGTAGTGGTGGGCCTATTGAATGAGAGGAAGGTAGGCATTCAGTTGAGAGAGTGTCTGCATCCACTAGAGATTGTGCATCTCCATTAATGAATAATTTTGAGTGAGGCTTGATTTCAAGATTTTTCATGGGAACCAGTCCCAAAGATAAGAAAATTTCATCTAGATCCTCATAGCTTGAAACTGCATGTCATGGAACCGTTTCCAAAAATCAATAACTGATTGATATGGAGCCCTCTATTGCTATAACCATTTCCATTCAATATGGCCTAGATAAAAATGATAGAACATGTCTTCAATAACATCACATAAGTGCTCAAATGAGTGCACGGTGTCAGTTGGTATGCTGAGCAACCAACTAAATGGAGATTCACGAAGTGTGTATGCAAGAAACAAACTAGCCTGTTCATCAGAAAAATTATCTTTCTCATGAAGCATGGAAAGAAAGTTATGTAAGTTATCAGGCTAGGCCACTTCGCCTTCACCATCATACGTGTGAGTGGACAAGAGATTGAAAATCTTCCCCATGATGGAAATATCTTCACTATTCGAAAAACACTGTGGGGGAAAAAGAGTGCAAGACTGCATGAAAGATGTGCAAATGTTCAAAACTAGATGAGAGGACATAGCTTGTCATCGGGCTCTCCTTCTAGCGCTAGAAATGTTGACATTGCTGGACCCGCCAACATGTCAAGGGGATCTCCCTGATAAGAAGCCCCATTTAGACTTCAGACTGTTTGGTGTAGGAGTCCCAACAGTGGGTCGTAAGGTAATGCCTTGATCGTGATGTCGCATAGAGGCAAGTAAGATGACTCTCTCAGTAGAAAGGGTGTGACCACTGCAATGAGTCAAGGAAGGTGCATGAGAGGTTCTAACACAAACGGGGTGGGATGAGTGCACCCCTTGACAACATATATCAGTACTCAGCCAGGAAGGGAACACATGAGCAAAGATGCATCACAAGCTAGAAAGTAGAGCAGTCGACAATCCAAAGTGATGGTTAAACCAACAATACATTTGTAACAAGATTCTTATAATTGCATACAAATCAATACATACACAAATATGTAAGTTAAGAAACATATATGATTAAGGAAATCAGACCAGTCCAACTACAATAATAACATATGCATGAAAGTGTGCTGGCTCTTATTATATAAAGAAGTGTAATTCCCAATCATACAATACATCCATGTAAACCTACTAGCCCCATCAGTGAAATGTTACAGCCACATCCGTCTGCTCCTCCAATGAGATGTACTAGCTCCGTGTAGTGGAGAAGCCAAGGCATGTTAAAATACTATCCAAGCTTTCTTCAAGGTAGTTTTAATAGAAGCTTGGTTGACCAAAAACCTCTACAATGAGTTATGAGGGACTATTTATAGTAAGGGTGGGGTGACCCTTGACATTCCCCTTTGTGATCATTCGACTACCCTCATGACTCTTCATCTACTCTATGACTGTTACATCCACTATTGAGACTTGAATTACACTTGGCATGACTCAACATTAAAATGCACATGTACCCATGTGAAAAATGGCTTGAACAAGCCAAACTAGACATCATTCTGACTTAGACAACTATAGAAGTCCAATTGCTTGACATCCTCATGCTGATCAATAGTAACATGTTGATGCCAAGATTGGTAGTCCTTGACAATATCCGTGTGTTCTGCTGTGACATCCATCTGAAACCTGAACCTTGCCTCCATAACATTCGGGTACACTGCTCGGGCCCCTCTGTCCAACTCATCTGAAAGCATGTGCATCATTATATTCAATGTGGCCAGACCAGCAACATACTTGTGAATGATGTCTACACTGATAGGAAAGTATGGGATGGTGGCAGTGTGCATCAACTCGGCGAAGTACGAGTCAAGCTCCTATCAGACATGCTTCTTTGTCTTTGCTTGGGTGAGAGTCCCATGTGATGGGATAACATGTGTGTGCACTATAACATCCATGCTCTTGAATACTCATGCATGGGAAGCCTGCATGCTAATGATGAGTTGCGGTAGGTCTTCATAGTTCTGGATTTGACTCTGGATACGTGCTTTCATCTCGACTGAATTGGCCCTCATCATCATTGGCAAGTGAAGTGGCCTCCCTTGTACTTCATCGTCCATGCTTGCATGTTATCAAAAGCAGCATGTATGTTCTCCAAGATGCATGCTATTGTGACACATCATTGCAGACATCTGTGGAGATGGATGACCGCTTGGTGCACAGTACCAAACTTCGAGTACAATGCTCACATAACTATGTCAAGAGACAATACTTCATCTAGTATTGCCTTCTTCAGTTCAGCTCGGGTGGACATTGTCACTAAATCTCCTCCTTTCTTGGTCACCTGTAGTTCCTTCGCCATTTTCTCATTCTCAGTTGTGAGGAAACACACACTTGAGCTAGTGGCTTCAACATATAATCTAGTTGCATCAACCAAAGCAGTTGGATGCTTGTGAACATCAGTCATGATCACTCGTTCTTCAACTTGTGTAGGAGATATTTGGTCCTTTCGAGTTGGTACTCTATGAGACTGCACAACTATGTGATGAGATTCGCCAAAGGAGAAGTTGTGCACCTCTGCTTTTGGTTGACCACCAAGGATCTTAGTGCCTCCTAGGTCATTCGAGACTTGCTCATCATCTGTATACATTGAAGTGAGTGAGTCAACCTCTTTATGGTGAGGCATGAGGTCGGTGTCTTGTTCCAACTCCTACTACTCCATGTCTGCATCTAACTGTTCAAGCACCTGTTCTATCTCATGAGCAAAGTCTTTCCCTTTCAATGGTTCACCTTGTTTGTCTGATGCCAGTTGTTTAGATGAATCAACTACTTATACAGGCACTGCTTCGTCTATCTGCACGTGATGCGCCCCCTTTTGTATCTGTTGCTACTACACTTCCTTCTCCTATTAGCGCAAATATTTTTCTTTCCAGAGATTCTCCCTCAGCTCGTGCAACTCCTTCACTGCTTCTTCCATTCTCTTCTTATCCCTCTGCCTTCGTGCGATGCATTTGTCATGCTGCTACCTCTTTGCCTGAATATTCATAGGTGCTTGTTCTACAAGTGGATCTGCTTAAAACTTGCAACTTTTCTCTTCCTCCGTGTGGTCAAAAATCTTCCTCTCCCCTTTTTCGTGCACATGTATGCTTGGCTTTGCTGGCTCTGTTGCTGCTACTACTGTTGGTGCTCTCTGTTATGCTACTTCATGCTGCTTTGCTAACCACTCTACGGTGAAGCTGACCTATTCTTTGGGTCCAGAGGAATTGTAGAAATACCTCGATGAGTCTTCGTCAGCCCAATGAAATGCCCCATGGATCTAGTTGTACTGAAATCTCATGCAATGATCCTTCACAATGAAATGTGGGTCATATGGGTTGAAGCTTTCGAGGTCGAACATGTACTTCTTCATTTGTTTTGCTTTGAAATCCACTTGCTTGATACTTCAAATCTAATAGAACCTAATCCATGATGGAAGAGTGGGCCAAGGTGCCTTCTTCTTTCGCTGCAGTCTAGCTGTCAATCCTGTCGAGATGTGATACACTACTTCTTGCATGAAAAGTACGTCCAAGGCAAGCTTTGGAAAAACATGTGGAGGGTTCTCCACACTGGACATTCGGATGAAAGTGCCGGACGGTGTGGTAGACTAATCTACAATGCCTAATAACACCTCCATTGCTTCCTTGGACATGCACGCTGGATCCTATTTGAATATCATCCTATATACTGGGGTTACAAAATGGTCATACAACCATATGATTACTACCCTGAAGCTGCATTCGGGCAACAACTTGAAATATGTGTTCACAACAGTCTCCACTGGTGACCATGCCCACTCCAAGCCTAGGAACACATGTTGGGCATAAAATTCATATAGGATGTAGACAGACATGTAAATATCTGCATGCATACCTTTAGGTGACTGTCAAACCTTCGTGACTTGTTCCTTCAGCTGTTGAGCTAGTGTATCTGACCAGTTACATGGTTTTCCTTCTCTAGCCAGCTGGTCCAATGCAATCACCCAACTCTGAGGAAAGGTTTCAGTGCTTGCTTGGCCACTCAGTCAACATGCAAATATGACCAAGTATTGGTACGCCTTCCTTAATATATTTTTCTTGTAGATATGGTTGGGTGTCATCTTGAAACGAACTGGATCCTTTACCCAATCCTTCAGAATGTCTCTAGATTTAGCTTTGGTACTAGGCAAGCTGAATGGAGGACTCATGACAGTTAAGGGCTCTGACATCTGATACATCTCATCATAATCTTGTGCCTAGAAGGTTGCAAGCTTTGTCCCATTGACACTGCTCAAGGTTATTGTCTTGGGATCAATGTGAGAGACGATCCAATGAATCATGTCTGCGCATGGGAATGCGGGGTATCTTCATGTAATCCGGTACAAGCCGGACTTGTGAATGTTCATGTACACCTAATGGTCTTCGAGGTCTTCCCTAAAAGTGTTTATGAATTTTTCATTAATCTCTTGCCACTTCAGTTTGATGTCCTTTTTTAGATACAACTTCTTATCTTCATAGATTGGCAGACTAGAGGATAACACCTGCTTAACTGCTGCTCCAGTTGCAACTCCATTAGTGTCCTTTGATCCTATTCTCTTGGAATCCATTGATAGAGATGAACACTTGAAAGTTCTGGAAAAAGTAGCATGCATGGCAAGAAATATGTCAGTGGAAGCAAAGCAAATTTGGGAAGGACACATCACATACTTGGGAAACTAATGAGCAAGGTTGCACAAAATTTACTAGGGGGTTGGGTGACTAGCTGCCAAAACTATGCAAAAGGAAGTTTGGGCTATCTAGGAGGTAGGACTAGCTGTTGGATCTACGAAATGCGCAATCCAGTCAGGCAGTTGACTACTGGGATTGCAGAATGCGCATTTCTAGTTAGGAAGGATTGCTGTTCAATTGACAGATTTGCGCAATTTCTTGGGACAAGCATCCACTATCCTCTAGAAATGCAGAAAATAGTCCTAGAGGCCAGTGCTAGGCAGGAATTCACATTTATGGAGAGGAAGGTGATCCTTCCTTCCCTAGATTATGCAATGCAGCCTTGGTGAAGGGAGAGCTTGGGCCAAGGTTGGCCCGACTCATCGATGGGAAACTGAAAGAAAACAAGATAGTGAATGCATGGAAACACTAAGTGATAATGGAAGTGATTAACAGTGCATGCAAAACATGAATGAAAGATTCAAAAAACAGATCTACATGCATGTGGGTGAGGAAGTTCGCCGATTCGATAAACGTCTGTGAAATTTTTTTTCATGCATGTGAGAGTAATGAGATAACAACGAAAATTGAAACAAAGCTAGGACAATTTAGTATACATGTAAATGATATTAATCTTTCAAATAAATCAAGAAATCAACACTCACAGAAGAAAATACACAAAAAGCGACAGAAATGTTGAAAAATAAAAGTTGAGGCCACTTACCCATGAATAGCTGAGTTGGATGTGTCGAAGAGTCCTGGATGTGCTGTGGGATGCCAAATCTCGAAGATTGATGTGAATGAATGAGCTCTGATGCATCAAATAAATAAGTTTGGTCTCATGACGCACATGCCACAAATCTAGGAAAAAGCGACACTTGGAGGGAAACTTCTAAAACAACTTTGCATGTAACCCCTGGCTAATAAAATAGATCCCTGAATCATGGGATGCCTTTTGCATGTTTCCTCTTTCTATTCCGAGAAGAGAAAGTCATGCATGCATGCAAGTCAAGTTTCCTCGGTCCCGGATGGAACTGGTCAACCTGATTGTTCATGCATGTTTTTGCTCAACTATTCGGGAAAAATGCACATTCCTGGCTGGGAGCTGGGATGAATGCCTAGGAGGATTTTCACAATTTATCAGTAGAGCAGCTGACTTCTACCTAGATTTTCATAAATCCCAGGATGAATAGCCCTGCTGTTAATTTTGGGAAAATCTTGCTAGGAGTGTTGGCTGGCAGGATTGCGCAATCCTGGAGCCCAGCAGGCTGCCGGAGAGGATTGCACACTTTCTGGGGGGAAGGATGGATTCCCTCTAGAAATGCGTAATTTTCAAGTGGAAGCTAGTCAACCCATAGTTGGACCAAGTCAGGGTGAACAACCTGTGAGGGGAATGGATCAACTGTGATCGATAGGCTGTCTTTGTGTGAGGAAAACATTGAAGCTTGAGTACTTGACGAAGCAAGACAAAGTGCTGTGAAAGGTTAGTAGGGAGGCTCCAAAAAAATCTAAGGAAAAAATTTGGAGGGTGGTTGTAGCTGCTACAACACAGTAGAAACATCCTTCTTACCAAGATGATACAACAAATTATGATGCAAATGGTAAACAAATTCCTCTACTTGATTCCTTTGACTCAAGCATGAATATACATCTTGAAAGTATGTATTTTTTTGAACATAACTTTCATGTAAAGCAACATGATGCTTGAGGAAAGCTGTTATACAAACTATAGGCCTAGAAAATACATCAAGAAACTTGTCTCTTATACCTTTCTTATACCTTTTGACCAAGTTGAATAGTAGAAGAAAACCCACCCAATGGAAGTGTCTTTGTTGCTGTAACTTAAACACTTCACCATTGAAAAATTCTAAATGAAAATAAATGAGCTTACCACATTGAATAAAGACTACGCTCATGGCATTGTCACATTCATCAACCTGAAACTAAAATGACTTTTTCATGTTTAGAAGAACAAGTATATAGGTTGAACTGATCTTCTGTATTAAAGCATCAAATGCCTCTTGTTGTTTGCCTGTTCACTGGAATACCTTTTGCACAAATTCCAAAGAATTAAAATGATCTACGATTGAAGAAAAATCAAGAAAATATTTCCTCCAACATTGGGCTTCTCCCAAAAATCCTCTTATCCAAATGACTATCTTGAGCATTAACCAATCCATAATGGCATCAATCTTGGATAAGTCTAACTTCAGCTCATCTTCTCCAATATCATGGCCCAAGTTCATCAAAGAAGTTTTATCCAACATATACTTTGACATCTTTAATAAAAAAATGTTCTTGACATAAGACATCAAGTATTTATTTCTCATACATGACATGTTCATAATGGAATTTTCTAAAAAAAAAGTTTATCCAAGTAGACTATCATGCCTAGAAATGGTCGCAATACATCTTGCTTCATATGCATGAAAGTAGTAGGAGCATGGCAAAGACCAAAAAACATAACAATCCATTCAAACAAACCTTGCTTGGTTTTGAATGTCGTCTTCCATATGTCTCCTTCAACAAATCTACTCTAACAAAAACTACTTCTTGAATCCTATTCAATGAAATTTTTACCATTCTTCTTGGGCATCAAAACAAGGGGCACACCACATGGTAACAAAGAAGGTCAAATGATCCTTTTGTTCAACAATCCTTGGATTTGTTTTTTTATTTTTTCACTTTCCATTCTTAACATCCAGTGCATGTCAATGTTAGGAAGAGGACACTTTTGCTACAATGGTATTTCATGTTGGATTCTCCTCTTGGAAGGAAATCCTTTTGCTTTATGAAACACCTCATCATCATGGTTAACTACATCAACCAAATCAGTTTTAAAGTTTGAATAAAAAGCATCAAACACTTCATAATCAATATGAACATTGGGTTTGATCATAAGAAGCACTAAATTCTTACTTGAATTCACTAGTATTTTCATTTGCCCTGCATTAACTAATGAAATATTTAGCTTCTTGCGATGAGCTTGCACAATATACTTTACTCCATCTTTGAATAAATGATATTTTTATTCATGTCTATGGAAGATAGATTTTCTGTCACAAAGGTACGGGCTGCCCAAAACTATGCCACAAATATGTAACGACACAACATCAAGCTCCACATCTATGAAATTTGCAGTAATGGCAAATTTCAGTTTACACTTTCTAGTACCCTGCAATTGCACTTTGTCACACACCCATCCAAGTGGATATGGTTTATGATGTGTAATGGTTTCCAAGTTTGAATTTTAGACAATGTTTTCAGAGATAAGATTGGCTTGAGAACCACTATCGAAAGGGATATCAATCTTGTGTTTTGAGATCACCCTTATGTGAAAAAGTTCTATTATCCTCTTTTCATTTGGAGTTTCATTTTGTGAGTTTGAAGAACTAGTGCTAGCAATGGATTCTTTTCCTTTTAACCCCATGGTTGTGATTTTAGTTTCATCACCTGAATCGGATCCCAAATCTTGTTGAGTGGTTGTAGTTGTCTTTTGTTTTCCCTTGTTGTTGTTTCTCTTTGGTCTCATTTTGGGATGAAGCTTCCAACAATGAGCTTCATTGTGACCCTCTTCGGAACAATGTTTGCATGTAACTTTCTCTCCTTCTTTTTTGATAGACACATTTTTCTTTGCCTTCCATTTGAAAGCCTTTTCCTTTCCTTTACTCTTAAATTATTTTTCACTACCTTCTTCTGGGGTGTTTTTCCCTCTTTCCTCAAGATGAGGGGTTTTCACACACACAATGCACATCATCTAGATTATTGGGATTAAACATTAAGATAGTATGCCTAAGGTAACTGTGTAAACCCCCTATGTACTTCAACAATGTGTCCTGTGATTTCAAATCTACACCTAACTGCCAAGACCTTTTTTTGAATCCTTGGGTGTAATCTTGCACATTTTGACCTTTAAGTTGTCTAAAGTTTTGCTAATTCATGATGGATTCTACATATAAGCTAGAGGGTAGAATTGTATTTTGATCACAACAATGAAATCATTCCAAGAAATTGAGATCTTATCATGTTTTTTAATCTCCTCTTGGGTCTTTTATTCCCACCATACTAGTGTTGCACCCTCCATTCCCAAGGAAGCTAACTGAATCTTTATGTCATCCTCTTGAAGGTTTTGAATCCTGCAATAGACCTCCAACTGACGAATCTAATTATCAAGCTTCTTTGTATTCACTTCATCATTATACATGAGCAGCTCAAATTTAACATCAAGTTTTAAAAAAGGTGATTGACCAGTTCCTTTTGAAGTATGATGATGAGTATGAGTAAGGGTAGTGTTAGTGGAAGAGGGTGAATATTATTGTGAAGAAGAAGATGAAGAATATGGTGCACAGGGTGGAGGTTTGTCTCCATTATCTCCTCCTAAAGAGCCTTCTCCTTTGGGAGGTTTGGAACTTTCCCCTTGCAACCTGGTATTCCTCTCTTCAAAGAGGACCTTTACCATCTCTGTCATATCAAAGAAATACTTTCTGAAGGTCTTTTCATCTTCTTTCATGTTTGTAGGTTCTCATTCATGAGACATGATCTTTGGAGTCTCAATTGCAACTCAAGGTTGAATCAGTGTTGGAGATTGTGGCAAACTTTCTCACCTTCTCCTTGACCCAAATTCAGGGCTTCCAACCAGTTTCCCTTCTCCTCTTTTGAGTTTTAACGTTGTAAGAATGACATAAAATTGCAAATAGTTAAATCCTTCTTTCACAAAGCAAACCTAGTGCTCTAATACCAAAATGATCTGATTTAGAATATTATATTGTTGTGCTAGGATCCTCCTCAGATTAGAAACAAAATTCTTTCATTGTGCTTAAGGATTCATGAATTTTTGCAAGTGAAATGATGAGATTTTATGTTAATTTTATGAGAAATTTAACATAAATACAAGACTAGACAACAACATAAACATGTACAGAATATCATAAAAAACACATTACAATAGGAACATGATAAAGGAGTTCATCCCTCTTGTGATACCTCTCCTTGCTCCAACTTCCAATGGCTTGGGCCTCTCTATTATGCTCAAAAGTGTAAAATATGTGTTTGCAATGCTCAAATGCTTCTGAAACCTGCTCCAATGAGTCAATAATACTAAAAAATGGCTATATAGCCTCTTTTTTCTCTTGATTTGGTGGAAAACAACCTTAGTTAAGACTTTTGCTAGTCTTTTGACAATTTCCTCCTCCAAATCTGGCTAACTGCCAGTTAAATTCATTATTTGGAGTTAATTCTAGCAGTTCTAATGAAATTGGCATCCCATCAACTTCATCGCCTATCTCACGGTTAAGGTCGAGTGGTCACATGTAAGGTGGTTAGGTCCAGTGGTTAAGGCAAAGGTTTCGACAACTCCATCGCCAATCGCAATCGGTGAGAATTGGCGGGTCTTATGATTTGTGAATGCAGTCATGGGTGATGTGCAATTGCGATAAGTGACAGACCCAATGGAACAATCAACTACATTATAATATATATCGCATCCGGAACATATCGCAATCGATGGAGTCAGAGGTAATATACACACACACACACACACACACACACACACACACACACACATGAGACTCTCCAATGTGCGATCTATGATTGTGATTTCGCATCACAACCTGGTACGCTGCAATCTGCAATTTCGATATCACATCACAACTTGGTATGCTGGGGGTCGATTCTTTAATCACTGACCCACCTCCGATATGTTAGTTAAGAAACAATGCGTAGGTGGAGTGGTTAATCCTTTGGTCTATTGTGTGGGAGGTCATGGGGTTGAGCCCAACCTCTGACCTGTCTTGCCAATAAAATTTTGATCGACCATTAGGAGGACACGTGGTGGCCCAGCTTAGCCATGTGTCACCTTCTTATTGGTCCAAACCCAAAACATGCTGACTAATGAAATTTTGACACTTTTCATCTTCCGATTCACCACCTGAAAGGAATATTATGAGGATATTTAATAGAATATTCCAAGGAATATTCTTTTTTCTAATTGGGCTATATGTATGCCTAGCCAATATCCCTGTCAACTCATGCACCAAATTTCCCTGTTTGGGAAAATGAACAGATCATGTTTCTGGGTGCATACAGTACCCATTTCACCTAGTTGCACCGGATTCAGGATGATGAGCACTACGCAATCATTCAAGTTCCACACAATTAAGAAAACTTTGATTTTTAAGCATAATTCTGAGCACCTAATCACCTATGCTCCCAAACCCATCTAAGCCAAAACTATGCAAATATGAGTGCCAAAGCTTTCAACTGATTTGAGACATTATGGATATTCTTTTGTCTCCTTCGGATCTAGTTCAAGATAGTGCTAGGGGAAATATATTTTCCAATTAAAATTCTTTTCCATACACTATATATATAATAAAGATCCAAACCAAATTTTCTACTAAATCCTTGCCAAAAATAAATATATTCTTTAATCACCTTCCACCTTGACTCTTAGTAGTATCAACTACCTTTTAGTTAACTAGATGTGAGCCCAAACATTCAATGCTACCCTTCCAAAGTTATGGTAACAAATTTTCTTGGTTTTTTTAAGGATTCCCTTGGGTATATGTGCTATAAGGTTATAGTATATTGGGATAAAATTTATAATAGACTTGATGAGAAATAGGTGACCACCTCTAGAAATACATAAATTGCACCATTTTTTTTAACATTAATTGGTTCAATTCTGAAGCCCTGTATTTATTTGGATTTAAAACATACTCTAGATACTTGAAGTTTTCATACATATTAGAAGTGGGCAAGGAGAAAATCTTAATCATATTGTTCCTTACTTGCTCCTATATAGCCTAGAGAAAAATCTTTGACTTGTTTATATTGACTACCATGCTTGTTGCAACATAAAATAATTCTAGAATATCCCTATACTGTTTACACTTGAAATTTGAGAAGAAGCTTAAATGTCCATGAACAATAGGTTGGTAATTTGCAATGTTCTTCCAATACTCACACCCTACAACCTTGCCTCCAAAACCACAAGAATGAGCTATTCTTCCACCAATACAAATAAGTATGGTGAAAGTGGGAAACCATACCAAATTCTTTGATAAGGTTTAAAGAAATATAGGCTTAATCCATTAATAAGAATAACAATTTATTCTAAATCTACAAAACACAATATAATTTAACCAAATGCAATTGAAACCCCACATACAAAAGAAGAAAATTGAGGTAAATCCATGAAACTCTATCATAGCCCTTAGATAGATTGAGTTTTATGGTAGTTGTAAAATACTGGGAACATTTAATAGTAGACAAGCATTCAGAAGCCATGTTGATGGCGTCATGAATAATCCTACCTTACATAAACCAAATTTATCAAAGGAAATGATCTTTGGTAGAGCTAATTTTATCATAAAAACTATCACATTTGCAATGATTTTATCCAAGAAGTTACATACTGATATTGGCATAAGTTCATGAAAGGACATTAGGCAGTCAAAATTGGGAATCAAAACAATAAAATTAGATTTATAACTTATCGACATCCTTTCCAATGGTCAATACTGCTCAAAAATGTATAAAATGTCATCACCTATGACATTAATTTAATTAGAAAAATAATCAATAGTCCAACCATCTAGACCAAGACTCTTAGATTTCTTAAATGAAATAATGATTTCTCAAGAGTTCCTCCTTGGAAACTAATCTCTATGAGGATTCATTCTCTCCATCATCAATAAGTCTTGGGAAAAATGAAACTAATTTGATGATTTCCCTCATATTTGCTTGGTCCAACTCCTTGAAAAGTTCTTTGAAATGATTGACTCCCAACTTAGTCAGATTTGAGAATCCCCAAACCTTATTACCTTCACGATCATTCAATTCCAAAATAGTGTTATGATTTTTATTATATCTTAAAAAGTTTGGGAAAATTTTGGTGATATGGTCTTGATGGGGATCTAAAATGGTATATTTTCTTCACCCATTCACCCCCTTTTGACCACCCTTTTTCCTATCTTCACATTATCCTACAATTTCTTTTGTGTACAATGTTCCTTCAATTCTGTCATTTTTTATTCTCATATTAGAATGTTGAGGAAGAAATTGACCTTTTTATGATTACTTATGAGAAATAATGAGGAATCCTCCAAACAGACTTATGCAAGTATCTATAAAGGTGTCGACAAAGGCTACCAAGGTAGTTCAGTTATTGCAAGACCTCTTAGTTGTTATAACACCTTTGTGTTACAAAAACATGTCTTCATGGTTGCAACACATCAAGTCATTAACGTAGCTGCTACAAAACCTCCTCCATGTGATTGCAACATCATCAATGGCAGTTATTGCAACACCTCTCACAATAGTGGCTACAAAACCTATGACGATGATGGTTGAACCACTCCTTCCATGTGGCTATAACACCTTTGTGCACAAATAATTGTAACATTAAGAATAAAGTAATATCAGTAAACCACCAATCCCTACCTATCATCATTAGATGATGAAAATAGGAATTGATAACTTGCCACCACCCAACAAGGGAAAACGACAAAGGAGAGGTTAACAAAAGATATTTGACCTCAACAATTTTAACTAACTTCCATTGGTTGAGGTGGCCAATGATTTAATAGTCATTCCATGACCTTTCTTTTACCCATATTGTTGTAAGAAGGAGAGGAAGCCCGAGAATCAAGTAGTCTCATGGCTTTTCTCAACCGCCAAGCTTATTATTAGAGTTTAATAATGTATAATACTCCACTCCACTAGAGTGAGACAAGGAGATTTTTGGAGAATTGTAATTGCATTTTGTTATCAATATAATTTTTTTTTTCCTATTTATTTGATCCATCTTTGTGATGCGCTAATAGCATAACAATTTTGTTGTAATTTTAGCCAATGCCTCACCTAAGGAGGTAGGTATCCCTCCTTAGTTAGGTATTTCCTGTACTATAGCGTAGGCTTATTTTGATTCTGTTACAGTTCATTTGAATGAGTCAACCAATCATTCTATTTAATAACACTTGTTTATTAGTTCCATTTCTACAATTTAATAATTTATTGGTTTGAAGATTTATTGTTTCTAGCTTAACAATATTTCAATATTTTATAGTTTTTTGCAGCACATGTGTTTCAATTATAGAAAAAAGGGTTGAGTGGGCATCTTGATTGAGTCACCAGATTGCTTAATTTCCTACAAGTGTGTTTAATTTCTTGGAAGGGTGTTTTCTTTCATGAATTACCTTCCTTTTTTGCAAAATAGATTAGATATCCTCTATATAGTGTTTTTTCTGAATGATCCCCATAGGTGGTTGAGAGCAGAGAACCAAGAAAAACCACCATTTTCTCTCCTTGTGTGTTGTGTTTTTGAATGATCAACATGGGTGGTTGAAAGTAGGGAACCGACACAATCTACCACTCTCTTGAAAGTGTATTTTAATTTCACAACAATAGTTAGAATTTCAATTCCAACAAGATCCTGAATCTTTTCTAGAAAATGTATGAGACTTACAATTCCTATTAAATACGTGTGTATTTTAATTTATCTAGTGACTTAATAAAAGATCACTAACACCCAACCTTTGTAATTAATCAAGTATTTAAACATCACAACTTCATTAGCACTTAACAATTTGTATTAGCATATACATTGCATGACACTTTGCAAGTTCCAAACAAATACTAGGTTAATAATTAAATGCACAATTTATCATTTATCTAATAAGAAATTAGAAGGTAATTGTTAGTCCCCTAAATTGTCCCCATTCTTGTCCTTTTTTCCTTTATAAACCACAACTATTTACCTATGTTTTACTCTTTTCACACACCCTCATCCTACACTAGTCTAAGCATGGTGATATATTTCACATGTAATTTATTTTTTATATTTTATTTCAATTTAGCATTTAATTAATTATTTAATTCAGATTTCTTAATTTTAATGCACTTTTGTAACTTATCCTTATCTTCGATAAATACTTGGTAAATAAAGCCACTTAACATGACTGCTGATTTAAGTGCAAGATCGGATCTCGCACTATTGCCAATGCAACGAATCTACACAGTAGATCTAGAATCTCCTAACCATCGCCACATTTTGTGCAACATTGGCCATGAAGACCAGATCAGCCAAAGGAAGCCAAGGACAAGACTGAAGTTGCAGATTGCTTGAATGGAAGATGAAGATTTGGCCCATGGCTAGCGAGTTCAATTGTCTATATTTAAAAGACGAGAGGCTAAAATCTACATTTTGTTATGTAAACAGTTGACTGAATGGCCTGTACTAAGTTTAGTAGTTACGGCCTTGGGTCGATGGTCTATAAATCACAAAATGTATATAGAATTAGGAGGACCGCAGATAAACGAGATAACAACACTGTGTTCCAAACATATTGTATATTTTGTTATCACCCAAATCTAGGCTGGACTCTGTATTCCACGATGTACTTTGCCTTTGCAAATTAATAGAAAGAAGGAGCTCCACCTCATGCCTTTCAAATATTATTTGTTCTTTTAAGACAATGAGTCTAATATGAATTACTGAGTAGCATCGTTTCTTAGAAGGGAAACGAGTTGGCTAGCTAGGGCCTAGCCAACCCAACTCATTTACCCTATTTTCAATTTCGTATTTATTTATGTGTTCTTATTATTAAAGTGTGATTTAATTGAATTCTATTTCCATGCACATATATTCTTGTCAAAGTGTGAGTGGATCCGTTGTGTGAATTAGTTAGATTTACTTTCCTGCAATTTCCTTTCATGTAATTTATTTTAGTTGGTTTTCCCTGCCTGGTCCAAGCAAGAGAAATGAACCTGCACCAGTGCATGTTGGTGTGATTAATCCTTTTCCCTTTCCCACAATTTATTTTCATGCAATTCCCTTTGATTGGTTTTCCTCGCCTAGTCAAAGTAGGAGAAATGAACCTGCACCAGTGCAAGTTGGTGTGTTGCAGCAAGTATTTCTAGTCTCTTTCATGCAATTTTTCTTTTCTGTTCTTCTAAGTAATGTATATGCAGATGGCAAGTTAATTCTTTAGTGGTTGTTTCTAGTTATGGTTATTTAATTTCATTTTACAATGCAGTTAAGATTGGAAACATTTATTCTTACATGTGCAAGTTATTTCTACAATTAAGTTTCATTTGCAATAGTTCACACTTATTTCTAGAATCAATAACTAAGTGCAAGGAACTCTACTCAGGTGCAAGAACTGGTTTCTTGTAATAGGATTTGAGTGCTCAGAACCCTTGAGGTTTGAGCCCTTGCATGAAGTCAAGAATATTTGGTAAGACACAACTTATACCTCTTGCATAAATCTTTGTGCCTGCACTAGTGTAAGCAAGTTGCAATAAGTGCAGGACTGACTAGTGCAAGAAGGAAACCTTTAGGAAAGCAGGTTTAAGGGCCCACTTTACTAGACTGCTAAAGTCTTTCTACTAAAGAGGAATATAAGCATATACTCAGTGATTAAATATTGATCAGTTGGAGTGATTGCCTTTTTATTTTGGTTCCTTTGGTATGCATTCTTCCTTGTTCCAGCACTAGATTAATTTGATGATTCAGTTGTCTTTTACTCTTTTCAATTTGATTTTGCAAGTTCCCATTTAAGAAAGTATGAATTTACATTAGAAAGGTTCATACCATCTCTGGCATTTCCTGTGCTTCGCCTCTAAGTTTATGAATCCATCGGGTTGAAAATTAAGTGTTGAGGAGTTTGCTTAAGTGCAATTCCTGCACCCAACATTTTGGCGCCGTTGCTGGGGAGGCAATTTGATTTGGTAATAATTTTTTGTTTGATGCAATAGGGGTAATTTTTCTTTTATCTTTTTCTGTAGTGTGCTTCTATTGTTTGGGAAATTTTTTTGAAGGAATTTTATTGGTGTTGAGTATTCTTTGAAACATTGTATTAGAAGTTGCTTTGTTATTCTTCTTTTGAGATGAATTATTAGAAGAGGTAGGGGTCTGAAGTCCACTAATGGCTGAGGAAATACTAATAAATCTGAAAACAATTTTCATATTGGGTCTTCTTCTGCAGGTAGGAAGTCTAAAATGCAAACCCATCATGTAGGAACAATCTACCTGGACTTTAGTGACATCAGCTTAGGTTTGGTTCAACCCAAAGAGGGGAAGGATGAGACTACTAGTATTCAATCTTCTCAACCCGTTGAGAATGGTTCGCGTGAAGGGGAAACAATGGAAGATCGTGAAGATCATGCCGAAGGAATTGACAAAAACCAGGTAAATGAGGAACACTCCACTTTTGAGTTTCCAATTTGGATCCCGATACTATTACATAGATGAAGAATATTCCACCATCGGCTCTCCCTCATTTCCATGGTAAATTTCATGAAGATCCTAACTCTTTTTTATTCGAGTTTGATATTTCCTGTATAAGTTATGACTATTCAACTGAAGCTTAGAAGTTGAGATTGTTTCCTGCTACTCTCAAAGACTCAGCTTTGCGTTGGTTTATGGGGTTAGGGGGGAGCACCATAACTTCTTGGGATCGGATGAAGAGAGTGTTTTTGTCAAAATATCAAGAATATTGCAAGAATTGGGACATGCAATATGAAATCTTTACAATTGTGCAGAAGGATGATGAAACTCTTGAGGATTACCTAGAAATATTTTTGTATATTTTACAAAGGTCAAAGCTTAAGTTTGATTCTAGTACTATTAGAACTTTGTTTGTTGCATGGACTTATTGTTGATGCTAGAAATAATTTGAACCTGTTAGGACAAGGTGAAATTTCACATAAAACTTTGGATCAGATCTGTGATTTGTGTAGGAAATTTCCAAGGAA
Source organism: Pinus taeda (assembly GCA_000404065.3). Taxonomy (NCBI): domain Eukaryota; kingdom Viridiplantae; phylum Streptophyta; class Pinopsida; order Pinales; family Pinaceae; genus Pinus; species Pinus taeda. The sequence goes on from APFE031532477.1 coordinate 28,404, forward strand.
TCAGTATAGATCCGGTAGAGGAATTCGGAGTAGAAACAGAAAAATTGAATCTACTGATGCTATGATTATTGGACTAGAAAATAAAATGGAAAATATGAGGATTGATATAATGAATACTGTTAGAAAATAGTTAGACTCTTTGAAATTTCATAAAAAACTTATAAAAGAATAAGAGTTATTATGTATTTTCTGTCCTAAATGTGGAGATAAGCATCCTCCTAAAGAGTGTCCTCTTAATTTGAAGGAAACTAATAAGTGTGCTATTTGTGTGGAAGACCATACCATGGAAAAGTGTCCCTCTATACTAGGACTAAAAGTTGTAATCAAAGGGGGACAACCTGAAGATGAATACTTATATGCCATGGGAGCAAGGAGGAATTGGCCTCAGGTAAGTGCAGGTATGGCTCCTGAACTTTCTCCACACTATTTTGGTTATAATGCACATGCATATTCTTATTCTAACACTAATCATTCTCAGCAGTGGCAGTATGGGAATCAATATCAGCATGGACAACCTTCTCCAGCATGGCAACAAGGTTGGAGAGGGCCAAATCATCCTCAGTATTCCTACCAGCCACCTATGTAGTCATATCCACCTACTTATACATATTATCCAATGCCTCAACCATCTTTACCTTAGAGTCAGTCTACTCCACCTTTGCCTTTACCCCCACCATTTCAATCTCCTCAGTTTCCCACTCAACCTATACCCAATCCTAATAATAATAAAGCGGTGCAAATGATCCATGTAACGAACCCGCATTTACCATTTGGGTACCAGTCTATTCGAGTTGGGGTTCATGATATCCAATTGAGATTGGGGAGGACTGTAACTTCAGAAAACCAGAAGCAACCTATGGTGATTGTTGAAGAGAAAGGAGAGGAGGAGACTCCTAAACATTCTACAGAAGTTGTTACCAAGCATCCCATTCCCTTACCTTTTGAATCCTTACCATCCTCTTCCAACCAACCTCCCTTTCTAGAAAGGCTAGTTGGGGAAAGAAGTGAGCCTATTTTTGAGACTAGCTTGGTTTCTGAACTCAGGAACCTTTTTATTAAGGTACCTTTGCTTCAGGACATTAAACAGATCCAAATTTTTACTAAGATCATTAAAGAACTCTGTCTCAAGAAACTAGGGAGGAAGAGATTAGAACCCCAAACCATTCAATTTGTTGGTAGGGAAGCAAGGTTGATGATGGGATGTGTATCTATGGAGAAATATAATGATCCCAAAAACCCTATTGTCTCAATTCAGATTGGTGATGTCCTTGTCTCTAATTTTCTTATAGACTTGGGGGCAGCCATTAATGTCATGGAAAAACAAACCATGGATCAATTTTGGTTATCTCATCTTCGTCCTACTCCCACTGTGCTTGAATTGGTGGATAGATCTAAAATCAAGCCAGAATGAGTTTGGATAATGTGATCATTGCACTAGATTCTTGGGAATATCCTGCTAATTTCATTGTGCTTCAACCAAAGAACCCAATAGGAGGACATCCCTTGATCTTGGGTTGACCATGGCTTGCTACAACTGATGCATATATTGGATGTCATTCCGGTGACATATACATTTCTCATGGAGATTCTAGGAAGAAATTTACCTTATATCATCCATCCAGATCCATTCAAGACCTCTGAGATACCTTATGGTTGGATCAAAGTAGTGATGAGGAGACTCAGTCCATTTCTCTTATACATCATTATACTGGGTCTTCACAAGAAGGTGAGATTCAAGATTTCCTGAATAATCTAGACACTATGCCTAATTTTGAGCCAGATTTTTAGCCTAGATTTTCAAGAAAATTATGATTCTCATTATTTTGTACCTCTACCTTTGATCACTCCCTTGAGTGTTATTGAGCTTGATACTACTCTTGTTGAGATTAGCCCTAATAAATCCTTGCATATTAGTTCAGATCTAGACTCATCTCAGTACGAGCAGCTTGTAAAATTGTTGCAGAACCATCTTGGTGCCTTTGCATGGGGTTATGAGGATATGAAAGGCATTCCTCCTGAAACCTATACACATCATATTTACATTTAGGAAGGAACCCGACCTATATGACAACCCCAAAGGCATATGAATCCAGCTCTGAAAGATGTTGTGAAGGAAGAATTACAAAAACTTTTAGATGCCGATTTCATCTATCCTATTTCTGACAGCCAGTGGGTCTCTCCATTAGTGTTGGTTCCTAAGAAAGATGGGAGATGGCGTATTTATATTGAATATCGAGAATTAAACAAAGCCACTCTTAAAGATTACTTTCCTCTTCATTTTATTGGTTAGTTGCTTGATACCCTTGCAGGAAAGAAATACCTTTCCTTTTTAGATGGCTTCAGTGGTTACAATCAGATGCATATTGCACCCAAAGATTAGGACAAAACTAATTTTACATGCCCTTGGGGAAAATTTACTTATAGAGTGCTCCCCTTTGGTTTATGTAATGCCCCAACTACCTTTCAAAGGGTAGTCCTAGCTATTTTTGCTAATCTAGAATGTGTAGAAATTTATATGGATGAATTTTCTGTGTTTGGTGACTCTTTTTAGGAGGCTCTCAAAAATCTGGAAAAAAGTACTTCTTTGCTGCCAAGAAGCCCATCTTGCCTTGAGTAACAAGAAATGCAGGTTAATTTGCAAGGTAGGAGTGGTGCTTGGCCATCTTATTTCTGATAAAGGTATCTAGGTTGACCCAGCTAAGATTGAGATCATTTTGCGTCTTCCTACACCCAAGACTCAAAGGGAAGTAAGAGATTTTTTAGGACATGTTGGTTACTATAAGAGATTCATTGAATTTTTTTTCTAGGAAAACTACCTCTCTTTTTCGACTTCTAGCTAAGGATAGCGAGTTTTCTTGGTCACAACTTGCCAATAGTCCTTTGAAACATTGAAGGAAAAGTTATTACAACACTAGTTTTGAGAGATCTAAACTGGTCCCTACCTTTTCACATTTCCTCTGATGCTTCAGATTTGGCTATTGGCGCAACTTTAGGATAGGAGGAAAACAAGCAATCCTATTCCATCTATTTTAATAGTAAGAATTTGTCTCCCACTGAATTAAATTATATAGTCTCAGAGAAAGAGTTTTTAGCTGTGATTTTTGTAATTAACAAGTTCAGGGACTATATTACAGGGTATGAAGTCTTTTTACATACTGACCATTCCACAATTAAATATTTGATGAATAAACCATTGACTAGTGGTAGAGTGACTAGGTGGTTGTTATTGTTATAGGAATTTAATATTACTATTGTTGATAGACCAGGAAAATCTAATGTGGTAGCAGATTTTATTTTAAGATTGAATAATCCTGGTGAAGTAACTCTTGTTAATGATGATTTTCCTGACGAACATATTTTCACTATGTCAATAGACTCCCCATGGCTTGCTCACATTTCTAACTATTTAGTCACTAGAAAGACACCACCCCACTTGTCTGCTCGTGAAAAGTGGAATATTATTCAGAAAAGTGTTGCATACTCCTGGGTTTAAGGAGATTCTCTTTTACACTGGTCTAGATTTGATTATCCGTAAATGTGCAAGAGAGGAAGAAGTGTTTGACATTTTAAAATCTTCCCATGATGAACCTCGTGGAGGCCACTTCGCTGATAAGTGGACTGCATATAAGGTATTGCACACTGGCTACTTTTGGCCTTCCTTGTTTAAGTATGCCAAACAATATGTCAGGCAATGTGATAGTTGTCAATGAATGGGCCAGCCTAATCAAACCAATGAGCTCCTTTTATGCCCCCAAGTTATGATTGAGCCTATTGAAAAATGGGCTATTGATTTTATAGGGCCAATAAATCCAATTTCATTAAGTAAAAAGCATATTTTGGTTTGTACAGATTTTGTTACAAAATGGGTAGAAGCTAAAGCTATTTCCTTTGCTCCATATTGGGTTGTGTTATTCTTTCCACGGCTAGCCCCCATAGTGAACCGGGGGGTTAGAAGGGGGGCAGAGCCCCCCCTTCATTGTGCCGATTGTGTAGTGGGAGGGTGACAACCCCCCTTGTTTGGGGAAGTGACCTGGGAATTTTTTTTTGGACCATATATTAGGTTGGGTGGACCTACCTATGGTTTCGTGCATGATTTTCGCACATGGTTTTAGATGCAATGGTTTTTGGTCTATGTTTTTGGACGCGATGGTTTTCGGTCCATGGTATTGGATGCTTCAGCATGTACAAATATGTATTGTAACATTGAAAGGAAAGTAATAACAAAAATCAGGCTGGTAGTCCCAGTTTTGGGATCCAGGGGAAATCTCTTTGTATATGTTTTTTATGTGTTATGCTCTCGCATTGTTTATTTTCTATGTTTTAGAATTCATATGCAGGTAATTTCTATACGGGGTTAAAACCTGCATTTGGTATCAGAGCTGTTTTGGCTTCAAGAGGACACCTTTGTTGCCGAGGGGTTTTTCTCAAGCCTATGGTAGACCCTGTTTAGTGGGAGATCTGCAGGATTGATTTTGGTGGTGAAAGAAGATGACGAGTAGTGGAAAGATAGAGGTCGAGAAATTTAATGGTCAGAGTTTTGAGCTATGGAAACTCAAGATGGAGGATTTGTTGGTGGATAAAGATCAGTGGATCGTGGTAGATCCAGGTACTAAACCAATGGGAGTGTCTGATGAAGAATGGAAGAAGTTGGATCAGAAGGCAAAGAGCACAATATGATTGTGTGTCTCAGATTTAGTATTGTTGATCATATCAGGGGAAGCGACAATGAAGGATTTGTGGGACAAGTTAGGGACTTTATACCAATCTAAGTCTCTGGTGAATAAACTGTTTCTATGGAAAATGTTGTATAACCCGAGGATGAAAGATGGAGACTCAGTGACAGAGCATATAAACGCATTTAATACTGTGGTAAGTCAATTATCATCTGTTAATATTAAAATTTTAGATGAAGATAAGTGCATCAATTTGTTGTGTTCTCTACCAGATTTGTGGAATAGTATGGTTATTGCAATAGGTAGCAATGCAACTGCCTTTCAGTTTGATGAAATAGTCTCATCCTTGCTGACGGGGGAAATGAGACGGAAAAATATGGAGAGCCAGAATGGTGATGCCTTGTTTGTACAAGGATGGTCCCATAACAGAAACAAAAATAAGTCATCGAGTGGGAGGTCTAAATCTAGAGAGAGATATAAATCTCTAGGAAAACCTATAAAGGTGTTGTGCTGGAAATGCGGAAAGGAAGGGCACTACAAAAGGGACTGTAAATCTAAAGCTCCTTATAAAGGAAAGGGATCTGATGATGCTCCTTCTACGGAGGTGAAAACCACCTCAGATGAAGGTGGAGATGTGTACTTGGCTTCTTCAAGTGCACATGTATATCACGAGGCATGGTTGATTGACTCAGGTGCATCCTTTCACTTCACTCCCCATAGAGAGTGGTTCTACAAGTATGAGAAATATGATGGTGGTGATGTATTATTAGGGGATGAAGGGAAGGATAGAATCGTTGGTCACAGGAAAGTAAAGTTGAAGTTGCAAGGTGGAAGGGTTAGAACACTTCCGGGTGCTTTGCATATTCCTGCATTAACCAGAAATCTGATTTCTATAAGCAAGATGGATAATGAAGGTGTAAAAATAGTGTTCAAGAAGGATACCTACAAGATGGTTCATGGGGCACTAGTATTGATGCAAGGAGTTCAAATTGGAACTATGTATAAGCTTCAAGGTAGCACTATTGTTGATGGGTGCAAGAGTTCAATGGTTCCTGAAAGTGAAGCTAAAAATCTAGTGGTCTTTGGAGAGAAGACCATGCTGTGGCATCAAAGGCTTGGAAATATTGGAGAGAAGGGCCTTCAAATACTTCATGGTAAAGGTATGGTAGAAGGTATGAGTAATAGCTCTCTAGATTTTGATCTCTGTGAAAAATGTGTATATGGGAAGTAGAATCAGGTGAGTTTCCCCTCTGGTGGTAAGAGGGCGAAACAAATATTAGAGCTTGTGCATAGTGACGTGTTTGGACCTGTGAAGGTTCCATCGCTGGGTAAGTCTATGTACTATGTATCCTTTATAGATGATTTTTGAAGGAATACATGAATATATTTCCTTAATAAGAAATATGAAGTCTTTGATAGGTTTAAAGAACTTAAGGCTCTGGTGAAAAACTAGATAGAGAAGAAGATAAAGGTGTTGAGGACAGATAACGGTGGAGAATTTTTCAGTAAGGAATTTGAAGAATTTTGTAAGGAGTATGGTATAGCAGGGTAGAAGACTACTCCATATACACCTCAGCAAAATGGAATTGCAGAAAGAATGAACAAGATGTTGATGGAAAGGGCAAGAAGCATGCTTAGTGGTGCTGGGTTAGGACAAGAATTCTGGGCAGAGGCAATGGAGACAACATATTACCTGGTCAATAGATCACCTTCATCATCATTGGAGGATAAGACTCCACAAGAGGTATGGAATGGTAAGAAACCCTCTCTTTCACATCTGAGGGTATTTGGATGTGATGCATATCTACATGTTCCAAAGGAGAAATGGACCATGTTGGATAGTAAATCTGAAAAGTGCATCTTTATTGGGTATAAGGATGGTTTGAAGGGTTATAAGCTTTGTACCCCAGTAACAAGGAAGGTTGTGTACAGCTGAGATGTGGTGTTCAGAGAGGTGAAAGATGTTATTAAACATGAAGTCCAACCAAAGGAACCTGAGAAGATAGATTGAGCTAAAGGAGGAAGAATCAAACCTACAACAGAGAGGAATCAGAAGATTAAGAGCCCACAAACTCCAGGTGTGAGAAGATCAGTTCGATAAAGAAGGTAGCCAAAAAGGTATAGTCCATCTTCTTTCTGTTCAAGTTTTGCTTTGTCTATTATTGATGATGATCCCAGAATTGTGAAAGAAGCAGTAATTTCAGAGGATGGAAAACTCTAGAAAGAGGCCATGGTTGATGAAATGACATCTTTGCACAAAAATGAGGCTTGGGATCTGGTGTAGTTGCTGGCTGGAAGGAAACCCATTAGTAGCAAATGGGTGTTCAAGAAGAAGAAAAATGCAGAAGGAAAGGTGGAGAAATACAAAGCTCGGTTGGTAGCAAAAGGTTATTCCTGGGTGTCGGGAATTGATTTTGGTGATATTTTTTCTCCTGTTGTCAAGGTAACTTCTATTAGATTATTTTTATCTGTTGCTACTGCTTTTGATTTTGAGGTAGAACATATGGATGTGTAGACAACATTTCTTCATCAAGATCTGGAAGAGGAGATCTACATGAAGAAACCTGAAGGCTTTGCAGTGAAGGGTAAGCAAGAACTGGTATGCAAGTTAAAGAAGTCTCTGTATGGGTTAAAACAATCACCAACGACGTTGTATTAGAAATTTGATACATTTATACAGGGACTTGGCTTCTCCAAAAGCAAAGAAGATCACTGTGTGTATTTTAAATTAATTGGTGACTGTGTTATTTATCTGGTCTTGTATGTGGATGATATGTTGTTGTTGGAAATGACAAAGAAATTATCCAGGATTTGAAGACCCAATTGTCCTCCAAATCGACATGAAAGATCTTGGTGCTGCAAACTATATTTTGGGCATGGAAATTAAAAGAGATCGGGCAAAGAGGAAGCTCTGGTTAAACCAGAGGAAGTATGTCGAGATAATATTACAGAGGTTTAATATGTAGGATAGTAAACCAGTGAAGGTTCCTATTCTTGTAGGTGTAAAGTTATCTGTTGAACAGTGTCCCAAGACACAAGAAGAGGAAAAGGATATGTCTCGTGTTCCATATGCAAGCGCAGTCAGTAGCCTGATGTACATGATGGTCTGTACTAGACTAGACATTGCACATGTAGTGGGAGTATTGAGTAGGTTTATGTCAAAACTAGGGAAGGATCATTGGACAGTAGTGAAGCGGGTTTGCGTGGCACTAGTGATTATGGTTTGTGCTACAATGGAAGACCAGGATTGGACAAATTTTTGGATATCCGTGGCTTTGTTCATGCGCACTGGGCTAGAGATCTAGATCAAAGAAGATCTACAAGTGGGTATGTGTTTAACCTATTTGGAGGTGTAGTTAGTTGGATGAGTAAGAAACAATCTATCGTGGCACTATCAACTATAGAGGCAGAATACATGGCAGCCGCTCATGCAAGCAAGGAAGCAGTTTGGTTGCAAATATTATGTTCAAGTATGGGGTTAGTACATGGAGCTATAAGGATAGACTGTGACAACCAAAGTGCAATTTTCTTGGTAAAGAAACTTGCTTACCATTCAAAGACAAAGCACATTGATGTTTAGTATCGCTTTGTGAGGGGTATGATAGAAGACAAAAAGGTGTTGCTGGTAAAGGTGGACACTTTGAAGAATACTACAAATGCATTGACAAAATCTATGAGCTCTAAGAAGTTCTCTTGGTGTAGAGAAACAATGGGCATTGCAGGGCTAGATAAATGACTAACCTCTCTTGTGGCCCCATGTGGAAAGAAAACAACAAGTGGGAGACTGTTGGGTTGCGTTATTATTTCCACGACTAGCCCCCGTAGTGAACTGGTGGGTTAGAGGACGGGCGGAGCCCCCCCTTTGTTGCACCGATTGTGGAGTGGGGGGGTTTGAGGGGGACCCGTAGCGCCCCTTTACGGTGTCTGGGGCACCCCAGGAAATTTATTTTTTGGACCCTATATTAGGTCGGGCGGACCTACCTATGGTTTTGTGCATGATCTTCGCACATGGTTTTGGATGCGATGGTTTTTGGTCCATGGTTTTGGACGCGATGGTTTTCTATCCATGGTATTGGATGCTTCAGCATGTATAAATATGTATTGGAACATTGAAAGGAACGTAATAACAAAAATCAAGCTGGTAGTCTCAGTTTTGGGATCTAGGGGAAATATTTGTGTGTATGTGTTTTATGTGTTATGCTCTCGCATTGTTTATTTTCTGTGTTTTAGAATTTATATGCAGGTAATTTCTGTACGAGGTTAAAACCTACACTACAGAAAGGGTTGTTGTTGATTTCCTTTTTACTGAAATTTTTACTAGATTTGGTGTGCCTAGAGAGATTGTTTCTGACAATGGTCCGCAGTTTATTTCTCTGGTGTAGGGTGTGATGGAGCAATATAAGATTCGACATAGGAAATCTACACCATATCACCCACAAGAAAATGGCCAGGTGGAATCCACGAACAAAGTCATCGAGTCTATCCTCACAAAAATAGTGAATATGCATTGGAAGGATTGGGCTGAAAGATTACTGGAAGCTTTGTGGGCATACTGAACCACTTGGAGAAATAGCACGGGACATACACCATATGAGCTAGTATATGGCAAACATGTCCTATTTCCAATTGAATTCCAGATCAAAACCTTGAGAACTGCAGTTGAGTTGGGGCTAGATCTCTCCAAAGTGTAACAACAATGTCTCCTTCAATTGAGTGAGTTGGATGAATTTTGAAGGGATGCTATTCAATAGAACATATTGATTCAATAGAAATGCAAAAGGTGGCATGACAAGTATATTCAGAAAAAGTAGTTTCACCTAGGTGATTGGGTACTCCTTTATGATTCTAGATTTAAATATTTCAAAGGAAAATTCCATACATGTTTAATGGGACCTTATGAGGTGGTCCGAGCATTTGAGAATGGAGTGGTAGAGATTAAAAATATTGATGGATAGAGCTTAGTGTTCTTGGTGAATGGACATAGATTAAAGAAATATTTTCAGCCACTTGCCAAAAAGGATTTTACACAACAAGTCCAACAACAATTTGGGATGGTAGTGATGGATGGTAATACCAACCTGTTGAAAACATGAACTCTTATTCTTCTAAAAAGTGAAAAATGTAATATATATATATATAAATATATATATATATATATATAATCTACACCATATCACCCGCAAGAAAATGGCCAGGTGGAATCCATGAACAAAGTCATCGAGTCCATCCTCACAAAAACAGTAAATATGCATTGGAAGGATTGTGCTGAAAGATTACTAGAAGCTTTGTGGGCATACCGAACCACTTGGAGAAATAGCACGGGACATACACCATATGAGCTAGTATATGGAAAACATGTCCTATTTCCAATCGAATTCCAGATCAAAACCTTTAGAACTAATGTTGAGTTGGGGCTAGATCTCTCCAAGGTGCAACAACAACGTCTCCTTCTTTTTTTTTGTGTAAATCAGCTTTTGTATTAACAGAGAAAAAGTATAGTACAAAACTTCTGCTTTAGCAGATTAATGGCTGCTAGACAGTAGGCCTGGCTACTTAGAGAAGAAAGACACAGGCACACCACGCAGGGTGGCAGAGAATTAAAACATTCTAAACCATACAGGTTCCAAGTACAGAAGACATAGCAGGAATTGCAAAAGAGGAGGCGTAGGAAGCGATCAGCAAAAAGAGGGACGAGACCTCCGCAGTCAACGGTTGGCATATCCTGGCTTGGGAGGGTTGCCCGGCTGGGTGCTTGAAGAGTCCCCCCGCTGAGTCTCAGCAAGTTTGTCGTCGTTGCCAATGACATTGCGTAGGAGCTTGATTAGCATAGTGAGATTTTTGTTGATGTTGTTTGCCTGTTGGTCCAACGAGGAGAGCTTAAATTCGATACTTTCCACAACCGCCATGTGGTCATGCTCCATGGCCTCAGTGTGTTTCTTGAGATTACGCAGCTACTCTGCTTGCTCTTCATGGGCATCCAGAACTTTAGCGAGGAGGGTCTTCATATGCCAAGCTTCAGCTTGGGTTCGGATGAACTGGGTGGCTCGCGTATGGGTAGTTCCTGGGTCCAGGAGCCAATCCACTTCCTTCCCAAGTTGCTGTTCTGAAACCTGTGTTTCCTCTTCCTTAACGCTGGCTTCCAGTTCCCTTATTTTGCGCTTGTTACGCTGGGAAGTCCTGGTTTCGTACATGTTCTTTGCTTGTTGGAGGTCTTTAATTGCAGATTGGTTTCGGCAGCCTTCCCCCGTCATTGCGTTGCCTGTAGCCACGGAGAGATCCTGCACTATGTTTTTAGAGGGAGCGGGCTTAGACTTACTACACGATAAAACAATGCTTTTCCTTGAGGCCGTGATGGTTGTTAAATAACAAATGACTGGGAGGTGATCTGTTAGTGGCTGCTCTTGTCTGTGCCACTTGCCTGTCTGATCGGCATAATTGCTGCGCGATGGGAGGATGGTGAGATCTTGAAATCATTGTCGGCCTTTATGATCACCGTCATCTTCTTCGTCCTAAGCCTGCCAAGTGTGCTGTGTCCTGCCCTTCTTACGGTAGCTGATTTCAAAGCAGATCATGGGGGGTGTGTATCTCTTGATTGCCTGCGTCTGATAGATATGCCTTATGTCATTCGTCCTTCGGCTCTTGCTTGATTTAATGATGCTGGCTGAGTAAGCATGTCTAATCACCAGACTCATTAAATTATTCTGTCGTTCGATCGCCCATCTCTGTCAGCATCATATCCAGCCTGGCTAGCTGCATGCACTTTTCCTGGAGCTCTGGGCAGTCGATGTCTTGCCACCAACTGTCCCACCTTGCGTTGGGGTGTTCAATCCTGAAGTTTGCCAAGTGGTTAGTGACCGTGTTAGCCTTGCGATGGATCGCCTGAAAGGTGAGACCATTCATTTCCTCGAGCATTTTAGCAATGTTATCAGTTACCTGAGCTAAACGCCAATGTTTTGTTACCTTGCTTACCGGCGTGCCTCTGTAGATTTTCCTATCCACGGTGATGGCAACTTCTGAGTCACCTTCTATTACTGCATTGCCTGTTCGGTTCAATCTGAGAATTCTTAACCCTTTTTCCAGAGCTGCGAATTCCATCTCGTTGTTGGTACCTTCTCCCAGTGCTTGACTGTAAATGTGTAGAATTTCCCCTTTGTGATTTCTGATGACTCCTCCTATACCTGCTAATCCGGGATTACCTCGTGAGGTGCCATCGAAGTTTAACTTCAGGAAGCCAACAGGGGGGTTGTGCCATCTAATTGGTCCCGTTCGAGGTTCTTGCTGGCTGCTTGTGGTTAATATGCTATGCCCATTATCCAACTTGAAGATTTTCAGAATTTGTTGGTCTCTGGCTGAGAGTTGGCTGTCGGGAACTACGCTACATTTTGCCAGGATCAGCTGCCGAACATATTCAGTTAAGGTGAGTTGCAAAAACTCTAAGTTCCTATGATCATTATGAAATATTCGCCTGTTCCTTTCCTTCCAAATGGTCCAGGTTATGAACCTTGGCAGGACTTTCCAGATGCTGTTAATTCTGAGATTGTTAGAGTAGTCACTAGGCCAATGCAAAATGGTATTTTGGATGGAGTCTTTGTCCCTGTTGTTTTGTTGCATGGTAGTTTCTATCCACTTCCATAAGTACTCTGCCCATTCGCATGTATTCAACAGATGATTTATGTTTTCTTCTGCTGTTCTGCAAAGGGGACATATAGAGGGACCAGAGAATCCTTTTTTGCGTAAATTTTCCCAGGTGAGGGTTTTTCCTTGCATGAGGAGCCAAAGGAAGGTTTTTATTTTAGGCCAGAATAGGGCGTCCCAAACCTTGATGCTCCAGGGCATGACCTCCCCGTGTTCACAATGCTCCAGCTGCGCCCTTGCTTCTTTGAGGGTGAAATTGCCGCGTCCTTTCATTCCCCATATTAGCTTGTCCCTTTCTGTAGATGTTCTTATCTTTATTTTCTTTAGAGTGCTTAGCAAGTTCCTTATGTTGTCATTTCCTGTGATTGAGGTGCCAGTGTTAAGGAGTGACCATTCCCTCCAGTCCTGTTCGCTGTTGCCGTGGCTCCAGTATTGATGGACCTTGTATTTTCCCCTGCTCTGACATTCCTTTTTAAAGTTCTCCAGGTCTGGAGTAACAAGGCGAGGGAATTGCTGCCAAGCATCCTCCCAAAAGAATGTTGTTTCCCTGTTGCGGATTTCCCAAAAGCTATGGTCTTGAATTATGTTGCGGTTCTGCCTAGCTAAATTCCAAATGGGAGACCCTTCTGGCACGTCCTGCAACCTAATTAGGTCCTGTTCACTGCAATCTGGAGTGTATTTCTCCTTCCAGTGCCTTGCCCAAGGTAGAGTGGGTTCTTTTAACCAAAGCCACCACAGCTTAGCTCCACAAGTCATGTTGATGGTGTGGGGGTCCATTAGATTTAGGCCCCCTGCTGCTTTTGATTTACAAAGTTTGTTCCAAGCCACCAAAGCCCATTTGTTTTTTTCCGAATTGCCTTTCCATATGAACAATCTCTAGATGGTTCTTATCTTGTGAAGGATACCTTGTGGGGCTGGCAGGATGGAAAGCATATATTGCAGGATGGCTTGAAGGATTGCTTTAGTTAGGACTAATATGCCCACAAAGTTGAGGGCTCTGTGAGTCCAGTGTCTGCATTTGTTCTCCAATTTTGCCAGAATTTTTTCCTAGTGATGTTTTTGCCAAGGTTTGGAAGTTAGAGGGGCGCCCAGATACTTAGAGGGTAAATTGCCCCGTCTAAATCCAAGAATATTTGAAAGATGCTTATGGATTGCAAGATGAGTATTAAAGACCCATTTGGAATGTCTGACGGGGAAAATTATCCTGGCCTTTAATAACTTATTCAGCTCAGTCTTTATTTGGTTTTCTAGATTGGGGTGGATTTTTCTGAGTTTCTGCTGGACAGGTTTTTCATTGTCAATCATAGGGATAGTATGTTGGATAATGGAAGTGTCGTATGTCTTCAGCTCATCGTAATTACAGGCGAAAACATTTTTGTATTGTCTCAAAAGATGAATTTATGCTAGTTTCTCTTCAGGGGCTAAGCCGTGGCCTAGATTAATGTTTTGTGGTTTATCATCGGTTCCCAGGTTTACTGATTCGTAGTTCAAAGTTGAACTGTAGAGCTTAGAATTAGTAGACCTTTTAAACCGACTTTTCAAATCGTATAAGTCTTCCAACTTAACCACTAATTTAGGTATAGCATTATCAGTACTACTTTGTTGTATTTGTCGATCGTGGTGGTCTTCGTCAATTATTTGATTGGAGTAGGATCCTTCAGAGGTGAGGAAATTTACAATATCGGGATCATCATTAAATACTCTCCAGTTCGTAATGTTGTTAGGGATGGATGGTTTAAAGATTAATTCTATCGAGAATCTATCTGTACTAAAATCTTCGGAGGGAATGAGTCTAGAGGCTACGTTTGCTAAAAGGTCTGTGCTTGCATTTTGAATTCTCGGGATTGAGAAAATATTGAATGCTGTGAAATGCTTAGTCATATCCTGTACTAGAGATTGATAGTGTTTCAAATGACTTGATAGGAAATGTATGGTGTTACGTACCTATTTGAACACAATCTCAGAGTCTCCAAAGACTTGAAGGTACTTGACGTTTAACCCGATTGCTTTGTATAGGCCCTGCACCAAGGCCTCATATTCTGTTGTATTGTTTGTGCAATCAAATTCAAGTATGCACGTAAGCATTGCCTTGTTCCCTTCTGTACTAATCAGAATGCATCCTACTCCTGCGCCTTCGTTAGATTTAGAGCCATCAAAATATAATTTCCAAAACAAAGAAGTATTTATAGGTTCTTCTACAAGATTAACACACTTTGAATTATCAGTTTGGGAAAAATTTTCGACTTGGGACAAAACTGAATTTTCTAAGTAAGGTGATGTATGAGCATTGAAATTGCCGAGGAAAGAATCTGTCAAGTAATTGCCTATGATGCTACTGTTGTATGCTATTGCTTCATTCTCTCCCTCCAATTCTGTTACTATGTACTTCTGGTGTAACTCTCGTGCGACCTTTATTTGATTCAGTTTACCATTGTATGGTAACCACATGTGCGACCAGTCGGTTGAAAAGTATCCACAGAGTTTTTCAGACCAATCCCTGCTAAGAATTAAGCCATAGAATTCAGGGATATCAGCTACTAGAATGTCGATAACCTGACATACCTCGAGGTTAGACGACAATCTTATGGTGACTTGATTAAGTTCACCAATCACTTCGACTTGGGACCGATGAAGCTGAACTATGCGCACTGCGGATTTTTGTGGTTGAACGTTTAACTTGGCACATATTGATCTCGGTAAAATATTTGTTGAAGCTCCAGAATCTACCAAACAATTGTGCATGTTTTTGTTGAAGATTTCATAAGTGAGCAAAAAGGGGGGAGTGTGAGATCTTGATCTTCCTCCAATCAAGGCGATGTCATTTGGATCGATCTTATTGGCCGTGCTGATTGGGGGTCTTCCCATGTTGTGTGTAGCTACAGCTATAGGCAAAGATGTGGTAGGTACGGCGTGTAATTATTTCATCATTATTTTCTGTTGATGTTTCAATTTGCTCAATTCGTAAAGAGTGATATTAGCCCTAGGCTTTTTCATGTCATCGACAATATTGTAGTCCATTTCATCCGACACTATTAGTGTTCTTGATGGAGGTGTTTGATCTGGTTGGACTGGGCTAGATTGAGTCGCCTTAGCGGTTTTTTTCTTTGTTGTGACTTTTTCTTTTACTGTAGGGCTCGTGCCCTTCTGCTTAGGGGTAGTTTGGGGAGGATCAAGTTGGTTTTTGCTTCGTGTGCTAACCCTAAATGCTTCTTGATCTTCTTCTTGTGGGAGGATGAAATCCCACATTCCTTGTAGTTCCACAACTTCTTCATCATCGGTTTGTCCTTCAATGGTTCTCTCTTCTTCTTCCTCTTCTTCGGATTCGACATTTGAGATAGCGTTGGGTGGTTTCGTATCCATTGAAGGGCCTCTTTTAAAAGTTTTGTAGGGCTTTTTTGAAGAAGTTTCTGCCACTTGTTTCTTTATGTCGATCATCTTATTGGACATGGTCTTTAATACTTTCTGAAACCCTTCTAAATCGAAAGGATCTTTCGTCTGTTTCTTCTTGGGGTCTTCCTTGAAGGTGATCTTTTTAGATTTGCGTTCTTCTATCGCAGATCTCTTCTCCAAAGCTATAACGCGTTTCTCTACTGCTATCACCTCTGTCAGGTTTTCAATTAAAGTTGTTTTATTCGCCCTATCTACGAAGACTACTAAGTTTGATGGTAAGGCTGTGATATACCATTCACATCGTACTTCTTCGCTAGGTTGGGAAGCAGTGGGGATTTTGTTGAGGATCTTATTGAATCGTAAATTGAAATCTTTGATGGGTTCTCTAGTTTCGGCTTTAAGATTAGATAGGTCACTGATTAACGTTGCCGTTGATCTATCATCACCAAATTTGGTGAGGAATTGATTTTGAAAGATGTCCCAACTCGTTATAGACCTGAAAGGTAATGAAAAGTACCATGACCCGGCTGTTCCTTGCATTGTATAGGGAAAAATCCAGACAACAACATCTTCATTGGTAACTCTGTTGAGATTGACAGAGAGCATGAAATTGTTAATGTGCTCTTCAGCTAGCATACCTGCTTTTGGATTGAACTTGGGTAGCCATTTCTCAGGATGTGGCGGTATTTGGCTCAGGGGTGGAGGCATTAAAACCGCTCCAAGGTTGTTCCATGGAGATTGAGCCATTTTTGAACTACTGGTAATTGCAAGTGTAGGGGATGATCCTTGAGGATGTGAAGATGAAGGTAATATGATCTTGGATGATTGGGGAAGAGGGGTTGTGGAAGGTGGATGAGTGATTTGGGATGAAGATGTGGGCAGTTGACTTCGCAGTGAGGGGGTTGAGATGGATGATGTAGATGAAAGAGTCTCACTATCAGAGTGCAGTGATGCTTTCCTTGCTCTTTTCCTGGTGGGAAGAGGGAGTTCAGTTGGCTGGATGTCAAATTTTCTACTCTTTAACCTGATCAAGGGATGAGCAGGATTGTATTTCGAAGTCACGCTGCTTTGAGATTTATCAGACCCCAGTGAAAAAATAGAAAATCCCTGGAGTTTGTGAATAAGAGTTTGAACTTCAGGGGGTTCGATGGTAGGTTGGTCTGAAATATTAGGGTATGTAGCAGCGGTTATTATTCGACCAACTTCTGATTCTGAATTTAAATGTTCTGAGGAAGTCGGGGGAGTTGATGAGGGTGATTTACTCTCAGAATGGTATTTAGATTTTGATTTAGGTGCCATTCATAGTTCGGCCCTCCTTCTAGCGCCAAATATGTTGAAGCCTCGAAAATCGGGTCGACAACAAGGGGGATACCCACCCGGTCCGGACCTTGGTTGGCAGCTCCTTATCCGTTTCGTATAGCGGGTGCGACTGGGGATGACGGGACCAATTTCCCGACCTTGGGTGTGTGTGCGTGTAGAGTTTGGAATATGTTGATCTAAGGGGAATTTAAAGCAAATCTAATTTAGACTCTTTAAACTAACACTATGCTATTGCAGTCTAATAAGAAACAATACATCTAATCTACACTAACCCGGGGTGTATATCTTCCATTATGCGATCTAAAAAGATTTCAAATAATAACTGGTAATAAAGATCATTCAACTATCATAAGAAAAGAAACCATTTGAGATAAACTACTTTGCGTAAGAAGTTA
>APFE031532485.1:39991-121165 GCA_000404065.3 Pinus taeda
ACCCAAAACATCTGTTCATTCCCTCCAACCACGCTTCAGCGCGTTCACCTGCTCGGCCTCCTGAGAATTTCGGGAGTCTGATTTTTTGAAGCTCCCTAGAGATGTCCTCTGTCGACCTTCTGGGCTCGAAATCCTTCGGTTC
The DNA here is from genome assembly GCA_000404065.3 of Pinus taeda. NCBI lineage: Eukaryota > Viridiplantae > Streptophyta > Pinopsida > Pinales > Pinaceae > Pinus > Pinus taeda. The sequence continues at coordinate 40,134 of APFE031532485.1, forward strand.
CGCTGAACTGGTAGCCAAATGAGGAGACTCCTCCTTGGTCTTAGCCTTAGTGGTTTCTTTTAATGTTGCTAATAAGGCTTCCAAGGAGTTCATTATTACAGTTAACTCTGGCGCTGGGGCGGTTGATGTTGATGAAGGTCTCGGTGGTGACGCTGGGGATGATGATGACGACGGCGGCGGCATTACAGGTGGTGATGCCGCCCGATCGCGTCGTCGTCGCTCATATGTCTTCACCATTTGTAATGGTTCTTGAACACACAATAAAATTTTATCAAAGTTATGAGGTAGACGACCGAATTTTAACACGTAACTTTCTTTTGCGACATTACATTTAGAAACGGGTATAGTTTTGCTATTTTTACCCGCTAGGCGGATCTTACTGGTACCGAGGTCAAGGAGGATGGTCTCGCGACCTCCTTGTCCTATGCAGGGTATTCTATCCTAAAATGAATAATGCAGAAGAGTATAGATCCTAAACATTCCTTTTAATATGCAGATTAGGAGTATGTAACTTGGGTGGGTGGAAGTCCCGTGAATCGGGAATAAAACTTCCCGATTAACCATAGACTCATGTTCCAGCACTCCAGTCTCTGTCTGCCTGCCTGCGGATTATGAGGCATGATTTTGTATTTGTTTCAACTTATGTGAAGATAAATAACATAATGAAATTTTTGAGGACCTTGAATACGTAATCTTTGCTATTCCGGAGAAAGAATACTGAAACACAAGGGAATGAAATAGCTGGCAAACATGACAATACACAATGGCATTATGAGCAAACAACAATACAGGCCTCATACTGAAACTTGATGACAGCCATGGAGGGTCATGATCCGGGATCCCATTTAACTTTTCAACATACAACTTAGTGACAGAATTTTGTCTAGATTTGAAAAAGCCCCTTCACATCTTCCAGTTTTGAGGAAGATCTAGTTTTAACCCTTGCTTCCATTGGTGAGTTGGTAGATTTCCCTATAATGCCGGACACTAAAGGAACACTAAACTCTCTAGAAGCTACTCAAGATTTGCTTGGAGAATACGATGCATAAAAGTTTAGAGTTTAGAGGTTTTAAATCATCAAAACCACATATGTACAACTCTATGAGAGATGCATTGCTGTAGCATCTTTTCTGAAATATATATTTATTTCCTCTCTCCACCATTCTCTGCGTAAACGCGTGCACTCAAGTTTCTTAAAATATAATCCGGACTAAATTAGGAATAATGGGAGATTGTACTAGATTTCAGACTTGATACTAGGCACTATATAAGTGTTGATATATCAACTGTTTATGATTTTACATTTTGTTTAGTTCTAAATTTGAATAATTTTAACAAATAAAACTAAATTTTCAAAGCCAAACTAACAGGCAGCCTGTCTATTGTCTCCTTAGAATTGTACCCTGATCTCTTGGAAAATCAACACCCAAGAATTTGTGACTAGGTGATGCAATCACGGAACCATTCCTTCATTAAGATCATACTCTTTATTACTCAAAAGAAAGGTGTGAAATATAACATGACAATATTGTTTATCGTTATTAATTTATTATAAAAGTATCATTGATATTGTACCTAAAACATAGAAAATACTCGTTTACTCGTTTGAACTTCCAGTTAAAAAGTGATCTTTGACCAAAAAAAAAGAAAACTGACAAAGCTGCCTCAGTTCCAATTACGTCAACAACCAGGGTGGTTGTATGAAATTATACCTATGTCCATTGAAGACCAAAATAGGTCAAAATGGGACTCAGAAATATAGCAATAACAGAAAAATAAAAACAACCGAGGGCATTTCTGCCTTAAAATAGAAAGGACCAGAGCATATATTTTATTTTATATAAACAAACAAAATTTAATCAAACCAACAATTAAATTGTTCACCCTTCAGAAAAAGATGTATGGAAACAACTATAACAATATACTAATTATTCTTCATAAAATAGAGTACTTTTATTTTATGCTCTAAAAACAAACGTGTAAACTCTTTGTCAAATGAAAGAAATGAAATAGCCAAATATAGGGTAAATGGCCTTTGGTGGTTGGTAGGTGTGACGATGAATGGCAAATCAGTTCGACTCAGCTCATGTAATACTGTTTTTTTTTTTTTTTTTGTTTAAATGTTGGTTCCATAATCATTGAGGTAATAAAATCTCGAAGTGGTTGAAGTTTAAAGATTTTGACATGAAGGTGACTAAGTATATATATATATATTTTTTGGTTCGTATAATATATGAAATAGGGTCGTTTTTATAAAACGAAGTATTTTATTTAAATAAAATAATATATGGTAGCAGTGTGCCTCGGACGGCATCGAAAATCAGGAAACTCACGAAAGTCGTCTTTGCCGCGTCACCGATGACGGGGCTCCATCGAAAATCAGGTCCCTCGGACGGCATCGAAAATCAGGAAACTCACGAAAGTCGTTTTTGCCGCGTCACCGATGACGGGGCTCCATTAATGAGCTAATTAAATCACTGACATGCTATTGGGATTCTTCGGGTTGAAACTTGTCGCTACCCCTGAAACTCCCACAGACTGCTGGTTGCTTGAAGAACACATCACCACATAATTTCTCTCATTCATTGTGCGGTGTCAAACCTTCAGGATATGTCCACCACGTTATGGATCCCGAAATTTCTGAAGACAGAGTATTCAAATATAAACCGCCAATTCCACGCCAAGCTCACGCGGAATGGGCAACCTTTTTCGGCTATTCCATCTCCGAAAATCAGTCCACGATTATCGGCCCCGAACCGAGATGGCTATTCCATATCGGAAAACAATAAAATATAGACATTTTACTGAAGAAGTTAATCTTGACTTACAAGGTCTTACCTGATTGTGTAATCACAGTCTATATTCTCGCCTCAAATGGGGTCAAAGTGATAGAAACTCTATCACTGGTGCTTGTTCGTTGCACACAAACACAAGAAAGGCCCCTCCCAATCCATGCTGCCGATCCAACAACCCCCTCCGTTGAGTGACAACCGCCTTTGCCTTCCAATCCGTGCGAAATCGGCTTCACGGCCTCAAACGACGCCCGCTCCGCTGCCATAACGCCAATCTCCGCCTTCACCTTAACCTCATAATTCTGTTAAGGACGCATGAGACAACAAAGAACTGCAAAGCAAACCTGCCAATTCCCCGCATTTAGCCTTTCCAAATCACACCGCTCTAGTTTTTACAAATCGATCCTTTTACAGGCAAATAGGGTAATCGAGAAGACGGACGACTCCAAAATTACAAAAATTCCGCCATTTGCTAGCCGGTTTGCGAGCGCTCAAAGATGAATCCATTAAGCATTGCACCTTTGTTTTTCGATCAGAATGGGTGATTACGGCAAGATTACGGCACATTCCGACGATTCGGACCGGAGGGGTTGACAGACCCAGTATCAGTCCCAAACTAAGCCATTAACACCTATAGCTTCGGTACAACAGAAAGTCATGCCGCAGGGGATTTTTTTTTTTTTTAAATGCGCAGATAGGTATGTTTATACGAAATTCTAGCTGTGCAGGGCCTGAGAGGTCCCAAAGGGTTTGAACGCAGCTCCGATACCATGTGTAATGACCAGAATTAAACATTAACTAGAATCTGAAGTACAGAAAGCCTGAAGACATTAAATTTGTACTTACCTCAACTGCGGCTGATTCTGCTGGTGCTGCTGATGCTGATTCTGGTGGTGCTGTCCTCGCTGTTTTGATCTAGTCTCCGGAAGACCAATACCACCCAACCAGATTGAGCAACCTAGCTGCTCAATCCAGAAAACTTCACAATAGAAGTTCTCTGTCCCTCCGTGCCCAGAACCTCAAGCAGCTTAAAGCTCTTCCAATGGACAATTAACTTCCTCCTGGTTTTCTCCTGGTGAAATCTGTGCTCCAGGTTCTTTCTGCTCCTCACTTCTTTTCCCCCTTCTCTCGGTTCAGGCCTCTGCTATTTATTACCGGCCTGGCGGTGGCCGCCCTCCCACTTGCAGCCACCGCCTCCCACGCATTGATGGCTCTCGGATATTTTCCAACCTTCCTCTGCGTTCTACAATAAATATTCAGTTGGTTTGGACAGCTCCGCTTAAAAGTTCGCTGTTATAATTTTACATTATAATTTCATAAGGTTTAATTAATATATTTTATAACATTCACGTTATATATTTTACCAATTTTAAGTGATATATTTTATAACCTTTCTTATATATGTTATAAAGTTTTTTTTTAAACTTTTGATAAACTCATATTATAAAGTTTAATGATATATTTTATAAAATTAACATATATACATATATTATAAAGTTTTTTAAAGTTTTTAAAATTTTATTAAGGGTTGTTACAATGCCTATGTATACTTCCCCATGTTACTAAGATCTTGTTGTCACCAAGTTATCCTTCAACATGAGTTAGCTTTTCCAAAGAAAAATAATAAAACTGAATTAAATTCTTAATGCCTAATCCTTTAGCACCATCCCCATCAATGACGCCAAAATGTTGGGCAATTTAATTGTTTAAATTGCTTTCATTAAATTATCAACCAGGGAAACTCGTAGGCTTGTGATGATGCCAGCAAAATATATGCAGGAGTAGGCAACTAACTCTATGTCTAACTAAATGATTTATGATTCAAGATAATATGCAAGGGAAGAGGCTCCTAATTGAGGAGGTCCTCGTTGTCCTTCCCTACAGTATTATAGATTGAAAAGAAATCATTGATTACATAAAACTAGAAACTTGAAATAAAGACAAGAGAATGAATTTAATTGTTGTTCAGATTCAAATAGAGAGAGAAACTAACTCAGTCCCTTGATTGTATCCTCATATACTGATCCAAACTAAACTAAGATTCATTCATATGCATAAGAAATGAAATAACTTAAAACTTAAAAGTAAAAGAATGAATTTCAACTATCATACAATCAAATAGAGGGAGAGTCTAACTTAGACCCTTGGTTGTTCTCTCATATGCTGATAAGATTTTAATTTAAAACTCATTCATCAATCACAAACAAATCCTCAAACATCTAAGCAATGAAATAAGATCTATTATGAATTAAAATGTTCCTTTGATCTTTTTAGAGTGAGCTCAATTCTCTTAAGAACAAAGTGACAAGCTATTCCATAAATTCATATACTATATTAACACAATTTATATCTAAAACTATATAATGGAAATTTATGTAAAATGAAGCTTTATTCTATTCCATCATAAGTTGGATACATGCTCCAAGAGTCCCCCTTTTGGAATGGAGGAGGTGCTCCTATTTATACAAAAACTATGATAACCACCTCATAAATGTAGACCCACTATTTCCTCCTTTGACCGATATATTTCTCAACCAATGGTGACACATAACCCTATCCTCCATGATCTCCTCCATGAGGTCCGTGATCTTATCCATGAGGTTCATGATATTCTCAAATTCGAATTTGAACATAGAGTGCCACATAAGGATGCCTTGGAAACTTCCTTTATACCTACACATGTCACCAATCTCATTCTAATTGTTAGGTATAAGTATAAGCATATTATTTTCTAAAGTTTAACCATAAATCCACTTTAAAATGTTAAGAATTAATAAACTTTGGAAAAGCATAGCTCTAACCCAATGATGAGGTAAATGTAATGATGTGGAAGTAGAATGGAGGTGACACGAAGGTAATATGGAAGTAATGTGAATGTATTAGTGAATAATGGAGTAAGAATAAGGACTATTTTGAGGCCCATCAACCTTGTAGAACACCGTTAAGTTGGGACAGGTTAGAAGATCGGGTGATAGTGGGACCATAATTAATTCAAGAGATGGAGGAACATGTAAAATAAATTAGACAACGGTTAAAAGAAGCACATGATAGACAAAAGAGTTATGTTGATGCTTACATAACAGATAGGAAGTATGAAGTAGGGGATCAAGTTTTCGTCTGCATCAAACCAAATAAAAGCACTATCCGATTCGGAAAAGGGACAAAGTTGTCACCCCGATTTATCGGACCATTTAAAGTCCTGGAAAAATTTGGATCTGTTGCCTACTGTCTTGCACTGCCACCTCACTTGCATAAAGTTCATAATGTATTTTATGTATCTGTATTAAGACATTACATAGCTGACAAATATCATAACCTTCAATAGAAGGAACTGCAGATATCGGACGAGGGAACCATTTCGGTCGAACCATTACGTATACTGGAATGTAGGGTTCGACAGCTCAAGAATCGTCTGGTAGACCAAGTTAAAGTCCAGTGGGACAAGTATAGCCCTGGATCAGCTACTTGGGAAGATACGGAAATAATTTGTCAAAAATACTCCAACTTGTGTCAATTTTAAAGAACTTTAAGCCATATTTTGTATATCTTTACTTTAATTTAAATCAAATACTCAAAACCATTTTGGAATGATCACATATAAAAGTGAACTTTTATGTTACTAAAATATGATATATGTCATCTACTTAATTCTACTGGTATGTGGATACCAATATGAAATATACTATTTAAATTAACCTTACTAATTATGGATACCAAGATGAAATTCAATATTTGATTAACCTTGCTATAAAATCTAAATCATGAATTATGATTTTAATTAAGATATCTATAATTTTGTTTCATTTATGCATATCGATATGATTGACGAGATAGAAATAAAAGAATGATTACAATTTCAATATGAAAGCTAATAACATGAACAGGTCATGACCAAGTATGTTATACCGTAGATAACAACATGTATGAGCTATACAAAAACTATTTATTTTATATATATTGATGCATATGTTATAATATATGGACAAGTGTTTACATTGCAGATAACATCGTTACCAAAATGACCACGTGATGACAAAAAATCTAGTACAATTAAGGTTCAATGAGATTTCATGATAGGGTGTTGACCCTGGTCCCACTAGGAGGGGTGGAGGTATTGCCCACTGTTTATCCTCAAAAACCTGGAGTCATAGGAGGACTGTGTGAATCACGCTACCCTAGAAGTGTGATGATGACTGCTAGATGCCTATTGGAAAATCAGGTCGATATAGTCGACGCTATTACTCTTGAGGTTTATGAATGGTTAAATCAGTATAACTGACGCCATGGTATATTCTAGTAGAGGACGGATAGGATGAGAGCGGAAGAGATTAGGAAGGATAGAATAATTTTAGGATAGCTTGAGAACCCAACTGAGACAAGGTATGACTATTAAAGTTGAAAACCTAAAAGTGTTCAAAACATAAATTTTATATTCTCACATTAAACATAAATTATATTAATTGTTAAATAATTACTAATATACTATATAAAAGAAAACCTAACTTCAGGACGAAGTTTTCTGAAGGAGGGTGTATGTAATGACCATCTCGAATTACGGATAAAACATGGTTATTAGCATTCATACGAAACATGCATATGATAGCTACATATGCATGTATCGAATGTACTGTGCTAGTATACATATTAACTTATTATGAAATTACCAAGTGAAAGATAAATGAATAAATTATGTTAAATTCTAAGTGAATACATAATTGACAAAATACTAAATATAATGAGTGAGGTACTTATTGTATGTACCATCACCATACATATATAACTCTACTAAATACAAAGGAAATACATGTATTATACAAAAGGGGATATAATATATCTAATACAAAAATAAATTGAATAAAAATACAAATTATATAAAATATACAAAGGAATTATAAAAAGATTTTATTATTAAAGTTTATAAAAAAATATTAAAAAAAAGAAAGAGAGAAATTATAATATACCAACTAAACTAACTAAAAGGAATCCATTATATATAATCATAATACAAAGTGACACGGAGCACGGAGTTTTAAACATAAATTCAAATAAAACAAATATTTTATAAAGAAGGGATTGCTATCAACCACTGATTCAAGTGACGTATGCTGGCTCAATCTATAAATTTGAGCTTATACCTTATCCTTCTCTAGAGGAACCTCCAACATTAGAAATCACCGCTTTGAGGCAGGGGGAAATTCTATTTAAGAAGGCAAAGGAAGAAGAATCAGGGAGGAGAAAGGAGAACAATTTTAACACAGAGGTACAGACAGGAAGAAGTCTTGATTGTATTGGAGTTTTTGGGCATGGGGGATCAGATCGCTTTGATTGGAAAGCATTCTGAGACTGAGTATCAAGGTAGTACCCAGTTCAGCATGGAGGTTTTCGCTGTTTTGGTAACGCATCTGGAACAAGATTTGCAATAGAGAAGATAGATTGGTATTCATTAGATAAATTGTTTCAATTTTGTATTTAAATTACATATTCAAGTATTTTATGAACAAATTATAGTTAAACCCTATTAAGTTTCGAGATCCCTAAAGGAGATCCCTAACCCCTAGAATTCATGGGGAAACTTGGGTTCCAGGTGATCTTTGAAGAATTAACCTTGATAGTGCATTGCACCACATAGGACAAAGTGGACCCAAGGCTAGTCGAGATTGATAGGATTTAAGCAACCAATGTAGTTGACCTAATTAGGGAGGGGAAAGGGATCAAGGAATGAAATTTCAAAGAAAGGGCAATGCAAGGGATCTTAGTTGAGGTTTCTACCCTAAGGGAAACCACGAGCAAGAATTGGTCTTCGATCTAGGGCTTGGAATATCTCAAGATCCCACCTTCCAAATCTCATAAAATTTAGAGGGCTTCTCGAGGACACACCAACGCGAGTGTGGACCAAAAATCGAAGTATTTGGATGGCTAGATTGTGAGATAAATGCCCTAGGTGACCTATGTAGGTTAGGCCTAGAAAAAGAGGGGAAGGTGAAAGAAATAAGATTTAAAGTGATTACTAGAGGAGGACTAGTGCTTTTTCCTTTGGGAGAGATGGAGTCATGGAAGATTTAGAGTTTGGATTGATTTTCGCTTGTCAAGGAGGCCTAAAAGACAACTTCATTGGGAATTAGGGCTTAATGGAAACAACTTCAAGGTCATTTATACTTCGTTCAAAAATATTTGGTGTCTTGTCAAGACAAAGATGTCTCTAGGAACATTTATTCATTCAAACATGGCCCAATCATGATACAACACGGTTTAGAGATTTAATTTCCACAATTTCATTCCAAGAAAAGCAGCAAATTAACCCTAGAATAGCGAAAATCCCAATATCATGAATGCAACAAAATAAAGAATCAAAATAACATTAACATAGTACTTACATATAAGAAGAATATATCCAATCACCAAGATATGCCAATCATAGAAGCTCTAAGGCAAAGAAGAATAACCAAACATCGAAATTCATCCATTCATCCAAAGGGTCTCAACCTCAAAAGATAGCGAGAATCTCACAAGAAGATATGATCCAATCCAAGTAACGATCTAAAATGAATGCATGTCTCTACTATTTATACACTCATTAGAAGTTACCTAATTTGAGCCTACATTAGCCCATCCACTAAAAATAATGTGCAAATAACTATCTATTGGTGATAAGCCCACCAAACTAGCTCATAAACAAAATAAAAAGCTTCCCAAGGGGTCGAATAATCAATAATGCATGTCGATGGGCTCTCTAAGATGCCCGATGAAGTCCATAAGTGCCAAAATATTGAATTGGACTTCCAAAAGACATGGACAAGGGGTTGGCCCCTTGTTCTCCACATAATAAACCTGTGGTGCTCCCAATGGCTGTGAGGGCACACAAGTGACCTCATGGGTCTCCAACTAAGTCAAAAATGCCTGTAGACCATCTGTAAGGGCTCAAGTGATGGTGTAAGTGATGCCACATAAACATACAAGTCCTGGGTCATCTGCTCAGTGCATGGTATAACTGTGGGGCTGGCTGGGAAAAGGTGAACCAGGTGCATTTTCCTCGTTCAATAGGTGAATCTTGAGCAATCTCTAAATATCTCTGGGGATCCATGGAGTGTTGTCTACTGTTGTAGAGGCCCATGGCTCTCAACACACACCCTACATGTGCCAACGTATCCCTATGGAGAGTTAGGACTCTGTATAGGGAGATTAAACCCAAGATGTAGACCATATGCAATCCTGCATAAGATCCAATGTGTCCCCTAGCCTTCTAGTACAACAAGTCATCAAGAAAATAGATTAAAAGAGCTTACAAACCATGGACAACAAGTAGGAACTTCATAATGGCCTGCCCTTCCATGATGGGCTTTGGCATGTGCTAATGTCTCCAAGCTCTAGATGGGGTTAACCAAGTATCCCATTAGGTGCTTTCTACTTCTAAAGGGGATAATATGTCCAAAGTACATCTTTTAAGAGGTGGTGGCAAGTGATAAAGAGATGAATGGAGTAGGGAATGAAAAGGGGTAGCCTTGGGTCATATGCTCGGGTACAAGAATAGTTAGTAAAAAGGAAGCCCACACTTGGGTATATAATGTATAGGAGGGAGAAATCGTGGTACATGAGATGCCCCGACCTTGGTTTTCCACCTTTCTTTATATCTTTTTTCCCTTTATAACTTTTCCTTAATTCACTGTTCGGGTTCAAGGGGTAAGAGCATGATGTGTGAGATATGGCAGTGGATACCCCCTCTAAGGTAGGGCGCTTCATTGCTCGCCAGGGGTTGGAATAATCATGGGTTCCTAAATGATAAAGGAGGTTCATCTAGGGCCTATAGGAACTGGGGTGATGGCCATGATGATGGGGTAGAGCTCATGTATTGGCTTTTTCCCACGTGCTAAATGTGTAGGGCGGTTCATTGCCCGTCAGGGGTTGGGATAATCATGGGTTCCTAAATGATAAAGGAGGTTCATCTAGTTCCTATAGGAACCGGGGTGATGGCAATGATGATGGGGTAGAGCTCATGTATTGGCTTTTTCCCACGTGCCAAATGTGTTTGTCTCGACCATGTTTTGCATTTTGTGGTACATTTTCCTGTTGAATGTGGCCAATTACGCTTTTACTTTTCTTTTCAGCTGCATCAACATCTAGGGCATCATTCAAGGCTTGACCCAAGGTGTGGGCAAGGTGAAGGGGAGAGGTAGCCTTATGTGGATCTAGTGGAGGAATGTGGGCCCAGGTGGGAGAGATAATGAAATGGGGTTATAATGAGTGGAAAAGGGGAAGTATATGTGGATGAGGGAGTGATATCACACAACCAAAATCAGGGTTTCCCATGAAATACCGTCCCTAAAGCCAAATGGTCAGTGAAAGAGATCCCACAGGACTAGAATCTGGGAGACAAGAGCATGAACCTAGCCCATTCTATTTGCTGTATCCCCCCATTAGTCCATGCCCAGAAGTATGCATGATAAGCAAACGACAATACTCAATGACCAAACGGCAAGTCATACCTTTAGGTTCGAGAGGCCCACCTTCAAACATACGATCATGGTAGATGGGTGAGGGACCACATAGCTGGCTCAGGTGACAGAGAAATGGCAAAACGAGCTAGTTGGTGGCTGCAAGGGGCTACTGGCTGCTGGTTGAGGACCATCTTGGAGAAAACATTTATCCTTGGGATATCACCCACAAAATGGTGAGTAACATCTCTCTCCAAATGGGATGTGATCTCTCGAAGAAGTGGATGAAGCTACTCGAACAAGAGTTCAAGAGAACTCCTGTAGTCTCTTGGGTACCGTAGACCCGTTACTTGTGTTGACTACTGGAGTAGCACCTGATGATTATGTGAAGACTCCATGCCCAAGGATGATCCAGAGGACACTTGTACCATCAGATGTCATCAGCCAACAGAGTTTTTTAACTCCTTCTATCTTCTCATCATCTTTCTTCTTTGTACCCAGATTCCACACCCCGCGGGGAATTGTAATAAGTGATGCTAGTATGATGGTTTTCTTGAATTTGTAACAGGCCTAGGATGTGGGACTCGATCAGCAAACGAGTACACCTTGGAGTGTTTTTTTTATCCTGTTAATTATCCCTTCTTTTTCAGAGGCGGATAATTCTCTGGATTTTTTCACTCATTTTTACCCCAAAACCGAGGTGACGGTTTGAAGATCGAGCCCCTGACACATCTTAGTGTCTAGAGTCGATGTATATTACCATACTAGATCACACAAAAAGTTTCGTGGAATTTGGCTAGGTCTAAGTAGGATTTTTTAATAGTTAAAAATTTCCTGCAAAACGGGATTTTTTAATTATTTTTTATGTAAAGGCATAAATAAGTGGCCTTAGGAGATGTCTGGGGCGTATGACCAGTCAAAATTCATCCTCAGAGGCCCAGCATTCTCCTAGAGTCTACTTTGGGGGTCAAAAAATGACTCAGAGTCCCTCAAAAGGCGACTTTTCAAGTGACAGTGGCAAAAATGAAGAAAAAATTCAAAAAAATGAATAATTGGAAAAATTTAAATTTTTTTTCCAAAGTCAAAATAAGTCAAATTTTGACATGGAAGTCAAGCAGAGGATCAAGGGTGATGTGGCAAGCAATGTGGGGCCCACCTCATAAAGTTTCAGCTCAAGTCAACCTCAAGTCAAAAAAAGTCAACTCAAAGTCAAAGTCAAAGTCAAAGCAAGTCAAGTCAAAGGCAAATGGAATTTCTTAAGTTACAACTTTGATTTAATTTATTATAAGGTTAAAAAATTATTATAAGGTTGAATGAAAGTGGGTAGGGGACCCACCTCACCTTAGCCCACCAAAATGTTTACGTACAACACATAAAATGAAGCTGTACGACAGTCAAAGGTTGGACAGTTATTAGCGTGGATAGCTCAGCATTCATACAACAGCAAGTCAGCAATAATACGCATTTATTCCAGCATTAACGTGGGCCATTCCAGCCATACGCAGCAACAGGTTTACGTGAATATCTCAGTGCTTACGGTGGGCAGCCAACTCAGCAAGTCAACGCAAGTTTGCATAGGCATTTAACACAATTATATTTCAGCATATTACGTGGGCCCAGCACAACAGTTACGTGGGAAATAAACAGTGTTTAAAGGGCAGTTAAAACAACAGTTTAACGCTGGTCACACAGGCAGTGAACGTGGCAATATACTCAGCATTTAACGCTGATCTGGACAGCATGTTACATAGCGTTTAACGCAGATTTTTTCAGCAGTTCAACCAGCAGTTTAAGAGCAGTTATATCAACATTTAACTCAGCATATTTCAGGCAGTTGTCTCAAGTTCAAAGGCAACCAGTTAGAAATCAAACAACAGTTTAAACATTGACAGCCAAGCTACAGCAATTCGTGGTCAGCACATCAGTTAACGTGGACACCTACAGCAGTCATAGTAGCCACTTGTCATTCCATTTTTTCATTGGGATCTTCACCTGATTGCCATTTGTCATTGGAATTTGCCTTGGGATTGTCTCCCATTTTCCTATTTACATGAGCCTTGGGCTCTTATTGTATCATCATAGAACGAGCTATTGGGCTGGCGGAGACTCTGCCGGATTTTGTACTCAGCATTCACATTAATAAATAAAAGTCTTTGGGGTTACTAGCTTCTCTTGTGGTGCATGCTTTGGTACATGAGGTATACCTGTATCGTTTGACATTCATTTGATTTTCATTTGCTAATTAGTTGTTTTTCATTTTGCCTGAAGGCACTATTGTCTAGGGAGGAGAGATTTGCAGCTATCTCAAATCTCTTCTGGGCTTGGTATATTTTGTACACTTGTTGTAGCTTGTCCATTCTCGGTTGAATGACAAGCTCAACTTGGTCTCTATATGCCAAGTCTCTTTTTGCACTAACAATTCGTTTGCAAGTGTTTTTCTGTGTTTTCAAGGGACAGGTTGCCAGCTCTATTAGAGGGCGAGGACTTCTTCGGCGGGAATAGTCACCTCCAAGGATACCAAGGGTCCCACATGTTGTTCAAGCCAGCAAGCCCATAAGACATCAAAAAGATTTACTCAAGAGGGAGTTTCTTGAGCCCTTAGCTTAGTTTCTATTTTGAAAAGTTAAAACAAATTTTCTCCTTTTTATTTAAAAGCATTTGTTTTCATTTTGAGCATAAAAAGAAATACAAATAAAAATCTTTTCATTTCTGAAAGAGCAACGTTTTTAAGGCACTGGTCATCTATGTGTTTCATGCTTATCGTATGGTTAATGGCTATTGCTTATATTATGTTTTGCTTATAGATCTCAGATTGACAATCTTATTTAACTCTAATAATTCTCCTAGAACTTTACATCTTAGCTTTTAGCTTAGCTTTCCATTTAGGGACCACCCCCCTTAGTTAACCTAGGAGATAGCTAAAACAGAGAGAGTTGGGATCAGTGTGACAGCCCCTTCTCTGAGTTCCCTGCCACCAACCACACCTTGTGGGGTTGAAGGCTTTTCTCGCTAACTGGTAGGTAGGTGCGGGCGGCAGGGTCAACACCACTCACATTTCAAAATGAGCATAAGATATCTCCGTTGTTCTAACAAATGGTATAAGACTGAGACCAAGACATCGTTGTCTTGTAGCAGCCTTCTATCTTTAAGTCTTTTCCCTAAACCATAGTATAACAACAAAAGAAAATGCTCAAAACAGGCCTGCAGTCAGCCCTAGTAGAGGGGTTGAAATTCATCAATCAGACCACAGGAATAAAAATAATAAAATAAAATAAATAATTTAACCTTACCTCTGAATTTCGCTGTCCTATTTGCCTCAAAGGTAAAAAGTCCGAACACTGAAAGTTTTTATTTCTTCGTTGGTCTACTTCAGGAGGTCTGAAAAGATGCGAAGTTATTATCACAAGAAATGTTCATTCAAGTATTTTTGTTTGGATGTCCTTTTATAGACTTGTGGTTAGGCTAGGTAGGGGCTTCTATTAGGTGAATATAGGAGGTATCTTTAGGAGATTAGACATTGTTGACTTTTTCTAATAAACATAATTGCTTGGTTACCTTAATCCCTAAGCAAAAGAAAACTTCCCTTCTGCTGAAGAATTAGACTTTTTAATCAAGAATCTTTTGTTATTTTAAGACACTAAGGGACACTCCCTAAATTAATGCTCTTCCTAAATTAGAGTTATGTAAAAATCAATAAGCGCCCTTTAATAATTAATAAATAATAGTAAATAACCCTTAAGAACCTTATTAAAAGTTTGAAATCAATAATTGGCTTAGTGCATATGGTCCTACCAAGGTTCTGGAGTCAATGATTGGGTTATTGTCTTTGGTTCTTGAAGTTATTTAACTTATACACAATGAGATTGTGGCGAGAATCACTGTCATATATTGACAACCATAGGTGAATAAGGTGTCATGTCACTACTCCCTGGGGTTTTAGCCCACAAAGTGGGGTATTTGACTTCCAGTGCAATTATATCTCAAAATGGGGTAGTAGTTTATTTAAATAAGTAAAAAGTCTTACACTGATTCACCCCTGGCCCCTCAACCCTCTCTCTCAATGTGTGCTCAACTCTTTGCTCTAACAACCTTGACATTTCCACAAGATTCCAATGATCCCAGAAAAAAAGAACAAAATGGTATGACAAGTCATTTGAATAAGCCAGACCAAGGATCATCTACTCTAATACTAATTTATGTAACAATGTACAAGATAGCATTCTAGACGAAAATACATATAATGTATACCAAATATGAATGTGGAGCACAAATCCCCAAGAGATAATAGAGATGAGTTACACAGTAACTCATTATAGCTTAGGAGAACCCCTCTAAATAGCCCAATACATCCATCTATCTCAATCATACGTTCTTATTTCTAATAATGATTAGATTGATCTCTATATATGCATATTCTCCCCCATTGCACATGTGGGCCTCCTATTATGTTGAACCCAATTATATATATATATATATTTAGCCCCATTACATATGCATTCAACCCTATACATACCTACCATAGGGTCACAACAAAAAATTTATCATAACCCTTTTTACAAGAACTACTATCAAGGAAAAAAATATTAAAAACTGTTCAGGACACCCTACATTATGTAAATAATCCAACCACCAAACCATCATACTCAACAGAAATATGAACATTGATCAAGAGAGCAAAATATAACTCCCAATTAAATGAATATGATGCTGAAAAGAGAAGAAGGTATAAACATGAAGTTGGTGAGTTTTTGTTAAATTCATTTTGGTGAAAACCATCAAGCTGTCACACCCATGTGAAGAACATTGCATAAGCCTTTTCCCTACATCAGTTTTACCCTTGGATGTGGTCTTTTCATTATTTTTGTTTGTTTGTGCTTATGATGATAGGAAAGACGTAAGCTCAAAATTTAGATCCCTTGATTTTACAAATGATATTTCAAAAATGTATCCATGCACTTATGTCTTCTAAAATTAGTTCATATAACAATGCAACGTTTTGCTATCAACATCAAAGAATATTTTTAAGTTTTGTTCTTGCCATTAATACAACTAGCAACATCATAAAATATGTGTATGAAATAATAATTGTTCTAAGAAAATTAATGTAATCAGAAAATAAAGGAACATACCTAGCATAATGTCCAAACATTTCACAGTGATCCCTTAATGTTAAGAAATCTTTCCGCACCCAAGTAAGATCACTTTTAAATCCAATATGCTCAAGAACAATACCTAAGATGAGCAAGGAAAATGGAAAAGTAAGATTTCAATGATAATTGAATGATGGTTATGCATACTTATTATTTCAAAAATAGATAATCTTATTAAAACATAACCATGAATGAATTACGAATTCTACAAAAGGTATTTCTTTCAAAATTCAATCAAAATCATTCATAGATGGAATATGGTATCATTGATGACTTCCATGGTTCCCATTTGCGTGGATAGTAAGCCATATTTGACAGATTTTCAGATGGATGCTTCTTGTCAACAGAAAGAAGTGACACTCTTCTGAATATGAGATAATATTTCAATGAAGCCATTACAAGTTACATGCCAAATAGCTATCCTTTGATTAAACACCTACAATTAGGGGTTATCTATGCAACCAAAGTTAGCTAGGACTTTCCTGCAGCCCAATCCACAATAAACAACTTGCTTATGTAAGCACACTAGCCCACAATGGGAAAACATGTCTTTAGAGGGATTTGGGACATCCTTTAGTGCCCCTCCTAATAGTTGAAGAAAAGGGCCTCAATGGAGGTCACACTAGATTAGGGGCAAAGTATAATCTCCTAGGTGAAGCATAGGAACAAGAGTACAATCATGACCGATCAATCATCCAGCTTTGCGTGTGATCTAGATTAGTATGCCCTATTACCACTCAATCTAGCAAAGGTCCTAGGAGGGGTTCCTAAGGAACAACTACTAAACCAAATGACAACAATCGGACAAAGACCCACTGTCACCTCAGTTAGTGTCCCTTGCTCCTTATAGACATTCACTGATAGCAGGAGTCTCGGTATGAGGGGAATCACTTGAATGATAGGATCAGTGTTGCAGGAAACGTCCCCCCCCCCCCCCCATCAAAACCCCGATCTGTGATCCGTACGGATGCGTGGGGGAATCGTCGTCCGAAGCACGTTTCGGAAAAACCGAAACACGTTTTGGGCTAATAAACACGCTTCCCGGAAATTTCGGAAGCGTGTGACTGAAACGCGTTTCAGTTTTTCCGAAACGTGCTTCGGACGACGCTTCAGTCGTACGAAGCATACGGATCGCAAGCTTCCTCCATGTTTTTTTTTTGTATGAATTTTTTGAGCGATTCCAGGATGATCATGATCGTGTTGAGATGCCACCCCCATCTGGTCCCTTGGTTCCTAGGTTCCATGGTTCAACACCAATAGTAGGGGGTTCGTCTTCATCAGTTTCAGTGCCACAACTTCCATAGGCACCATCTTCTTCATTGCCACCACGTGGAGGCCCACCGCCACGTTCTCTTCGTGGTGGAAGGAGGAGATATTAGTAGATATATTCACAATTTACTACTTTTGTCATAGATTAATCATTAGACTTGTAGGCTTGTGAATTTGAACCTTTTTGGCTTGGTGGTGACCAAGTGACCTATTTTGTAAACATTATTATTTGAATTTTGGACATGACAAATGTTGACAGTTTCTCACTTGCTAGATAAATCATAATATGCTCTATGTTTTATGTTTTATAATATGCTTAAAAATTTGATGTATGTTGTAATTGCTTAGAATATAGATGGTTGATGTTCAACTAATTAATCATTGTGTACATACTAGTAACTACAATGGATCATGGATGCCATATCTATCTTGATTTATGCAAAATATGCATGTTTCATTGTCTTCTACAAACTAATTTGGTATTTGGATGTTTGTTTTGAATATTAATGCAAAAAAAAAATATATATATATATATATATAGTAGACGCTTCGCTTCCTAGATTTTTGGAAAATGACACTTCCGCGTCCCCGCTTCCAAAAGAGGTCCCCGTTTCGTCCCCGCTTCGTGCAACATTGGATAGGATCAATGGCAAGGTAAGATGTGATTTCCAAGGCCCATTCAAAGGAGAGACTCAAATAATGGCCCTGCTTCAAAAATAAGCTAATCCCTCTCCAAGAAAGGCTTACAAGGATACCTAAACCTAGGAGGGAAGGTTATTCAATTATAAGGGATACTCCTAGACCTAAGGCTTCCTAAGGAGGCAAGACCGATTAAATTTAGACAACAATGGTATGTTCTATGCTTAGCACAATTACTTCAATGTTCCTTTAGTAGCCCAATGCCAATTTCCAATTTAGATTTCCAATAGCAATCACATTAACCAATAATCACATTGACAGTAAAATTACATAGAACATGAAACAATATGCAGAAGACAAGCCAAGACAAGAGAACACCAGATTTGGCAGATGCCTAGAAAAACCCCAAGATGGGGAAAAGCCTTTGATCAAATATTCTTATTATTATATCAAATGTTCAGCGGAGAGAGAGAGTACAAATACAAGAGTCAAAGTCCAAATTGACTTAACAAATCACTGTTAAAAAAACCTATCAAATCTGCAATTTTCTGCAGTAGTCAACATCCCTAACAAGAAAGCCAATGCTGGCCAAAGCAGCAATAGAATGTCCTCAAAATAGTTGTCTTCCCCAATCAAACTCGGCCTAATCAGGAGGTCAAAGTCATCCAAAAACAATGACAAAGTCAATAGTCAAACTAATGTCACTAAAATCTGTGGTCAAAGTGCAATTTTGGTCTGTGGTCAAAGTGCTCAGAATACCTCGATTTTTGTGCCAAAAGATGTGCCCTGCCCAAACAGATAATCTCCCAAAAAAAATCGAAGTCAAACTCTCCTTGGAAGGTTAAAGTCAACGTTGGTTAAACTGTAGTCAACTCTATAATTTCAGCCTTGTAATTTAGCTTTGAAATTCGTCCTCCTTGTGCCACAAGTGTGAGAGAAAAGAAGAGCCCAATAGTTGTACGAACCAATGAGAGAAGGAGAGAGAAGAATATGAATGTTGATGATGATGCCAAATGAGGTGAGAGGTCACTTATACCTATACAAGTCGTTGAGGGTGAAGTGACACATCCATTGGGCTTTCTGAGCTTACATGATGATGTGGCCAACCTTGACAATTTGCACATGTGTGGGCATAAATTCAAAATCACACTTCTGCTTGTCCAAATGAGATGTTCTTTATATCAATTTTGGTCCTCTCGAAAAGAGGAATTTAATGCAATCATCATCTCCATCAAATGAGCTGACGCAAGGTGGAATTTGGCCCTAGTTGCCCATTTTAACACTCCCTCTCAACTAGGGATAATTCCACCTGATAATCATCGATCATCATGCCATCATGTCGCTGTGTACCATCTCAGTGTCTCATCTCATCTCTGCTCTGTTGAACACTCGTATGAATAATGAAGAAGAATCGATCGACAGTGAGTCACAAGACCTTACCACTATCCACTGACAAATGTCAATGTTGATCCCAAATCAAGTTGTTGAACACAATGCATCCTAGACATAGGGAGTACAGTAGTACACGATGCGTCCATCGGTAGTGTTATGCTCCCTATCCACATTTCCCAACACATTGGTCAAATGAGAGGTACTTCCCATGAGTCTCGGACTACATGGTTAGGATGTATGTTGGGGCATCAACAGGAGAAGGTGAACCACTCATCCTACTCATATGCCATAGGAGAAGGTGAACCACTCATCCTATGCATATGACAATCATAGGGGAAGGTGAACCACTCACCCTACACACAGCCAACCATCATGGGGTATCACAGGGGTGTTGAAGAAAGTATAACTAGGTTTGGTCTTCATAATGATTTGATCTTTGAAAATGATGTAATAAAAGAAATTAAATTTATTTTGTATGCCTTGGTGCATGGGTTTCATGAGCAAGAAGTGTCATAGGTCAAAGACTTCTTCTTGATATCTTTAGGATTTATTAATAATGTCAAAGAGTCAAGTCATGTATGACGCAGCTCTTCTTGAGCCTATATTTAATGTATACTAGTCTACAAAATGTGTAGAAGCCCTCCAAAGACCAAGCACAATCCTCCAACTACTAGCACAAAGAAGTTTGCAAGCAAAACGAGAAGGAGATCATCATGTCGGCCTCATAATTAATTAAATAGCAAAAATGGCAGTCATGTCAGCTTAGAAAAACAGACACAAATGTTCATTTGTGAAGTCGGCTCAAATATGGAGACAAACCACTATAAACACCTCGTCAAGGTTAGCGCAAAAGGTAGAAGATAATCTCGGATTTGTCTGCGTCCTCAGATGGGCATAAGGTGCAGAACTTCGGACAAATATCTCTATTTTTTGGATGGGCACCACAGAGATAACATTCTAACCTCCTCACAGTCTCGGTCAATCACAGTGCTATGATGAAGAGAAAGGATTCTAAGATGGGTATAACAGTCTCCACGCAAATATGATCTCGGTGCTCTATCTCGGTGATACTCTGTCTCCTTCTTGAGGGTATTGATCTCAGTGTATTGAAGTCAAGACATAATATAGTTGTAATATATTTCGGTGATCCCATCAGTCTCGACACAATTGTGATGACTTCGCAGATCTTATAGCAACACGGGGAATATCACGATCAGCCTCGGCACAATTGGGATGACCTCGCAAATCCTACAGGAGCATGGACAGTATTATGATTAGTGTTGGCATGCTCTCTAAACAGTTACATTCTTCGTATGGTTGGATAAGAAGAAACTCGGTGACCCCACAGTGAGGCATTCTCGACACATCAAACACAGTCATGATTTTGGTAAAGTAGTAATCATGGTCTCGATCATAATGAAGACAAGACTATGATTTCAACGCAGCTCTCACACAGTATGGAAACCTTGTTGACATGGTGAAGATCTCAAGTGAGAGTGCAGCAATAACCTAAGTAAAGAAGCAGCTATGGTGCAGGGACAATGATCTCTTTGTCATGGTAAAGTCCTCAATGAAGGTGCAACAATGGTGTTACAGCAGTCATGATGATCTCGGTGAAGGAGCAGCAAGGATGATCTCAGTAAGGGTGCAGCAATAGTGCAACTGTGATGACATCAGTGTAGCAGCAGTGATGATGATGATCTCAGTAGTAACAGAGAAGAGGATTGGTGGCTTGGTCATGGAGTGGCCTAGTAGGTTAAGGGTCATGGTCTTGGTATTCGTCAATTGGAATCTCTATAAGAAGAATTTTTGTGCAGGTTTTCCTCTCCAAGAGGGAGAGGTTTTGGCCCTGGCAAAAAGCCAAATATCTTGTGTTCTTGTCTCTTTGTTTTTTATAGCAGTTTGATGAAGTAATCACACACACTAATAATAATGAGAAGATCAAGCTAAGAAAATTTGCAAAAGAACTTCACAAATTGTTATCATGCTAAGATAAATCACTTTAATTTTGATTGCCCTAGATTCTTCAATAAGGGGAAGGTGAATCACTCACCCTATGGTCGCTCATAGCTCCAAAAAGTACCCCAAGCCCCCAAGAACTCCCAGAGCTCAATGTCCAACTCAAGCGGGACCCTTAGGAGGGTCTTTCCACGACTCCAAGTCTCTCTTGGAAAGCTAAGAATTTGACCTTCCCTAAAGGATTCGTGAGGCTGTCTGTGACCTCCTCATCAGTCCTGATGTGTTGGAGCCTTATTGCTCCCTGTTGTACCATATCTCGGATAAAGTGGTACCTAATATCAATGTGCTTGGAGCAGTCATGGAACACGGGATTCTCTGAAAGGCGAACCCCACTTTGGTTGTCGCAGAAGATTACGGTGGTATCCAGCATGTGCTCAAATAGCTCACTAAAGAGCTTCCTCAACCTAATAGCTTCACAACAGGCCATACTAGCAGCAATATATTCGACCTTGGCGGTGCTTAGAGAAATCGATTTTTGCTTCCTACTAATCCAAGAAATTGAAGAAGATCCTAATGAGAAGCAACATCCAGACGTGCTCTTACGATCTACCACACTGTCAGCCCAATCAACATCAGTATATACCTGTCGCCTCAAATTCCCGGTGTTAGGGTCCTATATTATAGGAATCTCAGTGATATATGTCTTACTATTCATTTGAGGTCATTTTTGTAAATACCAGTCTTGGTTTCATGAGTGATATGGTCTAGAGGGGCCTATTGTAAAAAAGGGTCTAGTTTTGGATTGAGTGTCATGTTAAAAAAATTGAGTCAAAAGGGGTCTATTTGTCATAATTCAAAGTGAAATGTCATAAAGGATCATGATTTGAATGGGTAATCATCAGGGGTCATTATGTCATCATGGAAGAGTCTAGTGGTCATGTCATGAAAAATTTGGTCATCATGAGTTAGTTATGTTGATGTCACATCAGTTATAAGAGTCAATTTTGAAAGTTAGTTATGATCAGTTGTGTCATGTCATGGTCATCATTGCAAAGATAACCCTCACTCATCTCTCGCACCAACAAGAGGGCCATCATGATTTCAAAGAAGGCTCTAATGGCATCAGGAGTTTAAATCTGCTTGTGGCTCCTCATTTCCCCTCATTCGAAATTCATCTTGGCTCTGCAGCAGTTTTGGAGATCAGAGAAGAGCGTTGCAGGGTTGGAAAGAGGAGTTGTTGCGCAAATCAGAGACTTGCTGCGAAAGTCCGTGTGTTGTTGCGCATTTGGAAAAAACGTCATCACAGCTCTGAGTAAGGTTTTCTTCATCTCCTATGGGGTTCTATACGTTGTATGTGATATTTATTTTATCCCTCAATTGGTCCAAGTCTGAAAGAAACCCGAACTATTCAAACTTACGAATGCACTGACTTTTGTTGCGCAAGTTACAAAGTCCTTTATTTTGATGTAGTGATGAATTTTTGAGGCTTTGAAATGGTTTGTGAGGTGTTATAAGGATATCATAGCAAGCGGGAGTTGCCTCAGCCACTCTGTATCAGAAGAAATCATCATATGCTCAAAGTTTTGAAGTTTTGTGAAAGTCTTCTACATTGCCCGACAAAGGGGGTCAGGGGATATGGAGGTCTGCAATCATTTTGAAGGATGTTTCAGGAATTCATTACCATCACGGGGTTATTTTGAGACTACCCATTTGCTCCATTCTATGAGAGGAAAGCTGCAAATATTCAGAACTTGGAATGCTACTCTATTTGCTGCATTTTTTACTGTTTTTGTCATCATTTTCAAAAGCGTATCTGACCAAATGGAAATGAATTTTGAAAAACTGAAAGAGGTTTTTGTCAAGCACAAGCCAAAGAACAAAAACATCCTTCAGTTTCTGCATAGGTGTCATAGATTGGAAGATTCAACTTTCATATTTACAGCCTATGATTCACATTTTGTTATTTTATGTTTTAGTTATGATGTTTAGGTCCAAAATGTGAGAAGTTGGAGAAGAAGTTTTGGAAGTTGAGAGAGGTTTCTCTCAAGGAAAATCTAATCTACAAAATCCTCCTTCAGTTTTGTAACAGATGTCAGGATTCAAGAGATATGATCTAGTCTTTGACCCCTATTTGTCCAGAAATTTGATCTGTTGCATTTTTGACAGACATCATCTTTTGACTTGTTTCGAATTTTTTATTTCTAGAAGTAGTTTGGATCATGTGAATAGGCGTCATTAAGCCTTAGGAGGTGTAGTTAGTGGTTTGTTGTAAATATTCCAACTTTGATGATGTATTAAGCATAGATTGGTAGTAGGTAATTAGTTCCTATTTTTCATAAGAGTAGGTGAAAATGAAATGTATCTGGCTGTTGACTAGCTTCCTTTTGAAAAATTCTACCCTGTTAGTTGGGAGTGGAATATTTTGATGTATATAAGATGTACAAAACATAGTAAATCTCTTTTGTTGGTGAGTGTAAAGAAGAAGGTTGCTATTTTGTATTAAAATTTCTCAAGTGAATAAAAGAAAGGCAAAAGGAGTTTGATAGGGATTCTTGTGTTAAACCTTTGTTGGTATGTTGTGCTTTGTGCTACCAGCTTTTTCTTATGGTTCCATTGTTCAAACATATGTCTTCATGCTTTAGCTTAAGAGTAAATATTGTAGAATTCATTGTTGTGCTCTGTTTTATATAAGTTAAACACTTATCTGTTTTTTTCCTCTTAATGGCAATTTGAATTCATCTGTGACTTGATGATCTGATTGTCATCCTTATGATTCTGCACTCACCCTTCCTACAACGAAATCAAGTTATATTATCAGCAAAACTGCCTATCCTGCCCCTGTCTAAATCAACTTCACTATCTCTATTCACTTGAAATCATTCGTTGTGGTTGGTTCAATGTTGAGTGAGTCTTTCTTTTCTTACCTACTTCAGAACAATAAATCAAAACCAACTCTTTTCTGAGCTTTATAAACAGCCTAAGATAAAAAATCATTGAGTCAATGGGTTGACTGAGGAAAACCCTAGTGAGAGAGCCCTCTCCAATGCTAATAGGGTTGGATCCTAGCCTAAAAGTGGTATGAGGTTACCTTCATAACTTCGGGACGAAGTTCCTTAAAGTGGGAGAGTATGTAATATCCCTCCCCTTAATTATAATACATAGAAAATAAATAATAATAAATAATAATACAAAATAAAATATAATATAAATACTAATTACTAAATATAAAAATATATAAAGTTAATGTTTAATAATAAGTGATATTTTAAAATATACAAGAAAATAAATAAAAATAATAAAAATAAAAATACCAAAACTCTAAATAAGAATAAATATAAATAAAACAAAGAAAACAATAAAAAAATCAGTAAAGCTATCAAAAAGAAGAAAATAAAACAAGAAAGCTAAAAATCAAAAGAAAAGTAAAGAAAGAAAGCTAAAAATCAAGTTGCATGTAGACACATGGAGTGTGTGCATGTGGTTCCCCTTCCAATGTTGTTCTATTTAATAGATGGTGAGGAAGATGAGAGGCATGCTGGCATTCCATCATTTCGATATTCTATCTTTCATTCTCTTGGGAGAATGGTATACTAAGACTTAGGAACACTGGCAGTAGTCGTTGATTGAGGGCTCGGGGGTGGCCAGTTGTAGCAGAATCCTGTACAATTGAGCCTACGGTTGGGAGGAGAGTCGTCCCCAAAACCCTGTTGCGGTAAGCCTACTTCTACCTCAGGTAAGCTCAGGTAAGCACTCTTCATAATTTAAATTTAAGGTTAATAAGTTAATTAGATATCTATTTTGGGGCTGTTACATGCATGCCACTGTTTACTGAGCAGTACTTAGACTAGAATTTTGTAATCCTTGGTAATGTAGGTGCTAGACGATTTACAATTACTGTTGTGCCATATGATGGCTTTTTGGCTCTTTACTTTATAGTTTTCTAAGTTGATGGAATCATGAGGCTGTAGTATTTTTAACCATCAAAGAGTTTGTGTTTCTGCCTATTTTGTTTCTATTAGGGAGAGAATTTTAATTGAACAAATTGTACCACTGATTGAAATGTCAACAATTTTGACCAATCAAATGAAGATCATATCTGTTTACGTTTTCCAACATGGCCTTTTTTAATTCAAGATCATGAGAAACATTCAACATAAGTGTCGAAATAGGGAATTTAATATCTTTTTAACTTGTCGCTGCAATTTCTTTTTTATGTGAATGCTATTGGGCCATATTCTCTGTTTGCTTCTGCTATATTGTCTGTTTGCTTCTGCTCCGTGCTGTATATAGATGGAAGTAAAATGAATCCAGCATTGATACCTCAGAGTGTACTAAATGAAATCAACAAAGAAACATTAATTAGCTGAATTATGCAGTGAGCTATTACGTTTTTGATCATTTCTGGTGCTATTACATATTGATACCACATGTAACAGCCCCAAAATAGATATCTAATTAACTTATTAACCTTAAATTTAAATTATGAAGAGTGCTTACCTGAGCTTACCTGAGGTAGAAGTAGGCTTACTGCAACAGGGTTTTGGGGACGACTCTCCTCCCAACCGTAGGCTCAATTGTGCAGGATTCTGCTACAACTGGCCACCCACGAGCCTCAATCAACGACTACTGCCAGTGTTCCTAAGTCTTAGTATACCATTCTCCCAAGAGAATGAAAGATAGAATATCGGAATGATGGAATGCCAGCATGCCTCTCATCTTCCTCACCATCTATTAAATAGAACAACATTGGAAGGGGAACCACATGCACACACTCCATGTGTCTACATGCAACTTGATTTTTAGCTTTCTTTCTTTACTTTTCTTTTGATTTTTAGCTTTCTTGTTTTATTTTCTTCTTTTTTATAGCTTTACTGATTTTTTTATTGTTTTCTTTGTTTTATTTATATTTATTCTTATTTAGAGTTTTAGTATTTTTATTTTTATTTATTTTCTTGTATATTTAAATATCATTTATTATTTAACATTTATGATTTATTTTATTTTATTATTTATTTTATTTATTATTTATTTTATTATTATTTATTTTGTATTATTTTTATTATTATTATTTTCTATTATTATTATTAAGGGGAGGGATATTACAGTAATCCTTTCTCAGCCTAAAGGAAATTACAGAGTGTTAACACCCAGCAATGTATCTCAGTCCATAGTTGATTGTACCACGGGGATATCTCAAGAGATTCTTAGCACCAATCCAATGTATGTGATGAGGCTCGACCATAAATTGACTCAATGTATTCACAACGAAGCATATGACAGGACGGGAGTTTACCAAGAACATAAGGCCCCCATAAGTTGTCTATATTCGGAAGGGTTTGCCAATTCAGGCCCAACAACACTTCCACATAACTTCTTGAATTTGAGTTCCATCAGAGTGGACATAGACTTGCAATCCACCATCCCACATCTCTTGAGAAGCTTCACAATGTATTTCCCTTGAGAAAGGAAAATATCACCTAGTTGTTGCCAGACCTCCAGGCCTAGGAAGTAGTACATCATACCTCGGTCCTTCATCTCGAACTCGAAAGCCAACTCCCTCTTGCATTGATAACTGAGAGGCTCTACACCTGTCAAAAAGAGATCATCCACATAAAGGACCAAAATGAGAGGCATGTCCTTTTCAACCTTAAAGTATAGGTTAGGATCAGCATCACCCCTTGTAAATCCCAACTTCATAAGATAGCTATCAATCCTCTCATACCAAGCCCTAGGGGTTTTCTTCAACCTACATATGTGTGTCCTTCATCTTGTACTTCAAACCCCTGAGGTTACTCCAAGTAGACTTCTTCCTTAAGCAAGCCATGCAAGAAAGCAATCTTAACATCCATTTGGTGTAGGCTCCAACCTTGAGAGGCAGCGAGAGCAATAATGGATTGGATAGTGGTATATCGGGCAACCGGTGCAAATATCTTGTCATAGTCTACTTCTTCCTTTTGAGAGAAGCCCCGAGCAACGAACCTGGCTTTATATTTTTCAGCACTCCCATCAGCTCCGTGTTTGATTTTGTAAATCCATTTAGATGTAACCACAAACTTGTCCTTGGGTCTAGAACCACATCCCAGACATCATTCTACATGATAGATTCATATTCCTCATTCATCGCATCCTTCTAAACTTGGTGCTTTGCGGCTTCTTCAAATGTACATGGCTTGAATTGAACAATAGTACTCATACCAACTAAGTACCCTTGATACTTGTTTGGCTTCTTACTTTCACGGAATGTCCCTCTTGGAGCGATATGTCTTTCAGCATCTTCGAGAGTATCTTTGAGCCACAAAGGTCTTTTCCTTGAGGTAGAGGGATCACTAGGTGGTGGATCAATGGAATCCATCGGGCCTTCAACATCAAGCATAGCTTAATTTGAAGGAGGTTCATCTTGTTTTTCTACAGCATCATCATTATTGTCCTTCCTTGGAATGGGGAGATCTCGGGCCTTCCCAAGGGTAGCATCTTCATCAAAGGGGACATCATGGCTAACTTCCACATCTCTTTGGCTAGGAACAAAGATTCTATATGCCTTTGAATTTTCACCATAGCCCACAAAAATAGCTTTCTTCCCAGATGCTTCCAACATGTTTCTTTTCTCTTTAGGCACATGAAAATACATGGGACAACCAAATATTCTAAAATGAGAAATATCAAGTTTCTTACCAGTGAAAACTTCTTCGGGTGTCTTGAAATCCAGTGCTTGATGTGAGCTCCTATTTTGAACATACACCGCACTGTTGTCAGCATCTCCCCATAAGAACTCTGGTAGACCTTGATCATGGAGCATGGCACGAGTGACTTCCATGATTGTTCAATTCTTCCTTTCAGCAACACCATCTTTCTCAAGAGTGTATGCAACGGTTGTCTCCCTCTTAACATTGGCCTCTCTACAAAAATCATTGAATTCATTTGATTCATATTCAGTTCCATTATCGATCCTCAATATCTTAATCTTCTTCCTTGTTTGATTTTCCACCAAGGCTTTGAAAGAACAGAACCATTTGAACACTTCATCCTTCTTCTTCAAGAAGTAGATCCATATTTTGCGCAAGAAGTGTCCTCCCAATGATGTTATAGGCAGCATACCAGATAGGTCAAAATGGACCAATTGAAGAATATCGGAAGTTTGATTTTCGCTTGAAGGATATGGTCCCCTTGTAAGTTTCCCAGCTACACAACCCTAACAAACTCCTTCATGGTTCATGTTGAACTTAGGCATACCTATGACCATCTTCCTTACCCCAGGTAAGGCTTTGTAATGAAGGTGAGCAAATCTTCGATGCCATAATTCAAATTGAAGAGAAGTATTGCAAGTCAAGGCTCCTAAAAGACTTCCTCCAACATGATAGAGACCTTCAACCCTAAATCCAAGTGTAAAAGCATCTTTAGGGTTTCTTTGCCAAATGCACACCTTTCCATCAATGAATGTTACCTTGAATCCCTTGTCTTCCATCGCAGAAATAGACACCACGTTCTTCTTCAAATCGGGCACATACAATACTTCTTGTAGATGAATGGTTTGACCTTGATTCAAGTGAAGAGTGACAGTACCTATTCCCTTCAAGAAATAGGTGGCATTATCTCTAAGTATGATTTCCATATTAGACTTCTTTTCAACCAAATTTGAGAGGGCTTACTTGTACCCAATGAAGTGCCTTGAGGCTCCACTATCAATTAACCAATGATCCAAAGTATCCGAAGGAGAGGCAGTAAATGTTGAAATTTCTAAATATTACTCGTTAGAAATTTTCCTGTATTCTCTGGTTTATTTCGCCTATTTGTTTAATTACTAACAAGTTATTTAACCATATAAATACTGAAATAAACAAATACAGTCTCAACAATCTACAAATCAACAACTGAAAGAAATGAACAAACACACAAGGGACACCGTTATTTTTGGACAAATCGTCCCTACAAAACCCCAACTTGTGAAAACAGGTGCAGCAATTCTGAGGGCTTTTATTATTAAGAAGCTTTTCTTGAGTACACTGGGTGCAAAACTGGCTCACCCGACATAGAAAATAATCTGGCAGTAATACCTCTCTTCGGAAGCAGATATTTTGAAAGTCTGCTCCACGAAGCCCTCTCCAGCCCACTCTGAAGCACTGCGTCAGCCCTCCTGGCCTCTGCGTCAGCCTAAAACCCTCTGCATCAGCCCTCTGAGGCTCTACGCAACCTCTCTGGCCCACGGCGTCACTTCTGAAGCCTCTGCGTCAGTCACGTGGGCCCTTCTGGCCTTTGCGCAGCCATTGTTGGCCTCTGCATGGCTCCCTCTAGCTCTGCGTTTGCCTCGCTGCCTCTGGGTTGGTCTTCCGACACTATCTCAACCTCTCTGCCTTGCACTCATTACCCCTCGCTGCAATCCTGATCACTAGTTCGATTTCTCTTAGGAAACCCCGCCCTAGAAAATTGAACTAACTAATCACTCTGGTGTATCTCCAACTGACCCTCAAGCCTCCTCTTATACTTTTTCTATTGAGTCTTCAACGGCCGAGATTACATCTCTAATCAACGGCTAAGATTAGATTTGGTTTGATCCATGTCATTTAGAACCTTCTAACCCAGTTTTATATTAATACCCATTAGTATTTTTATTTTCCTAAGTTTAGACTTAGGAACCCATTAAAAATATTAATTATTTTAATATCTCCTTCGTCGGGCAAAGTTTCCCCAAACCATTTCTGATTCTTGGAGATCTCATGTGCTTTAGCCTCTCCACCAATTTTCATGGCTAGAGCACATACGATGCTACCCCAAATCAATAGTAGATAAAGCGGAAATAAGATCAAATTCTTTTGTTTTCCTACAACATTACTTTCCTCATACCTAGAATTTCTTGTCCTTTTGGAATCTCGAGCAACGAGAGTATTCCTCTTTCCTTTATTGTTGAAACCGTTGTTCTTTTGATTGCCATTGCCTTCGTAGTTGTTGTGGTTTTTGTTGTCATCATCCCTTGGAGTATCCTTCTTGTGAGGACACTCTCTAGCATAATGGCCAAACATGTTGCAATTGTAGCACCTTCCTTTTCTTCCTTCTTTGAATGCCTTCTTGAATCCTTGATCTTGTGTCTTTGGACCAACATTGTTCTTCCTCTTATAGCACGAGCGGAGAAAGTAGTAGGTTCATTTCCATTTGAAAGCTTGTCTCTCTCCATCATCCTCAACTCTTCTTGAGTGCATCTAGTCGAAAATTCATCGAAACTAGTAATCCTGTCATGCTCTTGTAAGACATCGGAGAGCAATGAGAGTGAGCTCCCTGTAACAACTTCTCCAATAGATAGAAGGTCATTCTTGATTTCTGTAATCCTCATGAAGTAGGATTGGATAGACTCCCCTTTGTCCATCTTGATATCCTTCAACTTGTTTTTGAGAAAGAGGATTTGATTTCCATTGTTCACTTTGAACATCCCAACCAGCGTATCATACATCTCCTTAGATGTTTCTAAATCAGAAATATAAGCAACCAAATGCTTTTGAATAGAATCTATAATGATTATTTTACCTTTGACCTCACCTTTCTTGTATTTTGTCCTTGCAGCAGCAGGTGCATTTGAAGGAGGCCGCACCACTCTTCCCTTCACATAGTCCATGGCATCATGTTCTTCCAAAGTCAAGTCCAAAGTCATATTCCATGCATGAAAGTCAGATTTGTCCTTGATCTTATCCTCGGATTTGAAGTAAGATGTAGAAGCCATTGAAGCTAGATCAATAGTCTTGACCAACAGATCCCTCTTAGTGATTTCTTTTCTCTCTCTTGCTTGGGCTTTGTTTTCAACTGTGCTCTGATACCCTATTAAATTTAGATAACAATGGTATGTTCTATGCTTAGCACAATTACTTCAATGTTCCTTTAACAGCCCA
This sequence comes from Pinus taeda, assembly GCA_000404065.3. Lineage (NCBI taxonomy): Eukaryota > Viridiplantae > Streptophyta > Pinopsida > Pinales > Pinaceae > Pinus > Pinus taeda. Next base: position 71,636 of record APFE031532485.1, read on the forward strand.
ATGCCAATTTCGAATTTAGATTTCCAATAGCAATCACATTAACCAATAATCACATTGACAGTAAAAGTAGATATAACATGAAGCAATATGCAGAAGACAAGCCAAGACAAGAGAACCTCAGATTTCGCAGATGCCAAGGAAAAACCTTAAGATGAAGAAACCCTTTGATCTAATCTTCTTATTATTATATCAAATGTTCAGCAGAGAGAGTACAAATACAAGAGTCAAAGTCAAAATTGACTTGCCAAATCACTGTTAAAACAACCTTGTCAAATCTGCAATTTTCTGCAGCAGTCAACAGCCCTTACCAGAAAGTCAACGTTGATCAAAGCATAAATAGAATGTCCTCAAAATAGCTCAATCTTCCCCAATCAAACTCGGCCTGATTAGGAGATCAAAGTCAACTCAAAACAGTAACAAAGTCAACAGTCAAACTGCGGTCCTGAAACATGTAGTCAACCTGCAATTTTGGTTTGTGGTCAAATTGCTCAAAATACCTCGATTTTTGTGCCAAAATATGTGGCATGCGCAAACATATAATCTCCCAAAAAATCGAAGTCAAACTCTCATTAGAAAGTACAAGTCAACATTGGTCAAACTGCAATGAACTCTGTAATTTCGGCCCTGTAATTTAGCTCTAGAATTCGTCCTCCTTGTGCCAAACATGTGTGAGAGAAAAGAAGAACCTAATAGTTGTACGAACCAATGAGAGGAGGAGAGAGAAGAATGAGTGTTTATGGTGATGCCAAATGAGGTGAGGGGTCGCTTATATTTAGACAAGTTGTTGAGGGTCAAGTGACACATCCATTGGGTTTTCTGAGCCTACATGATGATGTAGCTGACCTTGACAATTAACACATTTGTGGGAATATATTCAAAATCACTCTTCTGCTTGTCCAAATGATATGTTCTTATATCAATTTTGGTCCTCTCGAAAAAAGGAATTTAATGCAATCATCATCTCCATCAAATGAGTTGACCCAAGGTGGAATTTGGCCCTAGTTGCCAATTTTAACAAGACATCTCCAAGGGCTTTGTAAGATGATTACTATATAAGGGTTTGACACCAATGGAGAAACCTAGGGGAAAATCCATGCAAGGCCTAGGACTTGCTATGATTGCAAGAGGATGATCTTCAATGTGATTACTAGGTCAAGCAAGGATGAGAAAGGCCAAAAAAAATGATTAACTTACTTTGAGCTTTCAAGAGCAAATGACCTTGGGAATGTCGCTAACCAAAGATTTCTAAAGGCAAAATCAATGTTGGAGCTACGGCTTGAGATTTCTCTCAAACTATTGATGAGAAATGCCTTAAATTTGGAGGTCTAATAGCGGAAAATATAGCACAATAGCTTACCAATTCACTCTAAAAAAGAACCCTCCTAAAGCAATTTGCACTAGGCCCTAGTTGACCTTCTAAGGTTAGGCCAAAATTTTGTGAACATTGAAAGAAAAGATTTTAGGTTGATCACCTAGGATTAAGACCAATGCCTTATTAATTGGGAGGAATGGAGTGAAAATTTCTTTTGACTAAAGGACTTTGCTCTATCAAGGAGACCTATGCAGCTTTCGCTAACCCTAAAGAGGCAACGACTCGGCCACAATAGATATTTATACTTCGTTGGGCAAAGATTGATGGAGATTCAAGGATGCAATATGCAAAACGAGCCTCTAGGAACATTCATTCACATTATTTATGAGTAATGCATGCAATGCTTCAATAAAGTGTTTTCATGAATTTGAATTAGATTAGGGCACATACAAGATCATTACAAGATATTCCATACATTAGACATGTAACAATATAAAGATATAGCATCAAATAACACTTACAAGATAATGCGAGTATATCCATCCATTAAATTTGCAAGTAGAAGCTCCAAGACAAGATAGTGAAAATCACATACATTAAAATGCATCAAAAACTACCAATTACGTCCATCAATTGTAGGTCAAAATTCTTTTACAAGAGAAATCCCAATCCAAATGATGATGATCAACTCCAAATGAGGTCTCTTCAATTTATATGAGCCTCTCACAAGTTTGAATGGTCTAATTAGCCTAATTAAGCCCCTAAAAATATTTTAATGTGCAAATAACAACCCTATTGGTGACAAGCCCACCAAATAGCTCAACTGTGCTAACTAAGCCATCCAAATTAGGTCGAAAATGGTACAATAATGTCTAAAGATGGCCATGTAAGGCCTAAAAGACTCCTCAAGTGTCAGGATGAGTGATGTGGCTCCATAAACAATGCTTAAGGGGGTTGCCCCTCGATCTCCAAGCAAAACATAAAGTGGTTCCTAAAGGTGCCTCTTGGGCACAAGAAATGGTCTCATGGGTCTCCAACTGGATTAAACATGTTGATGCTCCATCAACAAAGGCTAGAATGATGACATGTGCACTCCCATGTCTCTCTAGATGAGACATAACCCCATCTGGGCCCAGGATTAGCTACGAAGTGTTAGGTGCAAATGTGTGGTCAGTTGGGCAGCATGGTCCAAGTACATCATCATCATTGTATGACTGGGGCACGAACAACAATGTGTGGCGTTGAAGAAGTCCATGGTGTGGCAATCAATGCTCTGTTGTGGTAGAGGCCCATGGTTCTCAATGCTCACCCTAAACTGCCATTATGACCCTCTAGAGGGCTTGGACCTCGTATAGGGTGACCAAGTCCAAATGGAGACCCACCTGCAATCCTGTATAAGATCCAATGCGTCTCCCCACCTTCCAGTACAATTATTCATTAGGGCAATTAAGTAAATAACCTTGCTAACCAAGGGCAAAAGTGGACACTTCATAGTGGCATGGCCTTCCAAGTGGGCCTTAGAATGTACAGGTGTCACCAAGCTCGACAAGAGAGGTTAATAAAGGACTCTATGAGGTGGTTTCAACCTCTAAGTGGGTAACAAGCCCATGGTACATCCGTCAAATGGCAGGTGTCATGTGAAATGATGGTGGAACAGAGTGGGGCAACAAGCAAGGCTCCAAGCCACATGCCACGGTACAAGGGTAGTTATAATGAGGGAATGTGAAAATTCCTTGAAATGTAGCAATTGGAATTAATTCTCCTAACTAATTATTCAATTTATTAATTTCATGATTAATGTCAAATTAATCACACTGCAATTTCTTTACAAAATAAAATAAACGCTACGGAAGTAAAAATGTTGGAAACTGAGATATGCTAGCACACAAAAATTATGACACCATTAGTTTTGGACAGATGTCCCTGAAAAAACCCAATGTGGGAAAATCGGTGCAACAGCTAAGAGTTTTTATTAATAAGCAGCAGTGAGAAAATTCTAAGTACAATAAATGTCGCCAAATTGGCAAATCTACCCCAGAGAAATACTGGAAAAAAAAGGGATTTTACCCTCTCTCTGAGCAATCCCGACATTGTCTGATCTCTGAAAAGCTAGTTGTCCAAACTGGTATGCGCAGGCTTTGCATCACCACTGTGTTCCCTGCCAAATGCTCTGCCTGAACCAGCTGCCAATCTAGTTGCCCTGCATGTTGCTGACAAGGAAATTGCTTCTTGGGCCTTCTTAAAATCTTCCCGACATCTAGAACTAAAGACATCCTCCCCTTCAGTTAGTGTTATCAGAACTGAACCAATTTTGGCAAGATCAGCCGGTTTGACCGGTTTGGAGGCAAAACCAGTACCGAACCGACCGTTTCCGTACGGAATAGGAAATGACCGGTTCGGTAACTGAACCGGTCTAGACTGGTTCAATGACTGATTCCACGGGTCCCACTTCCGTGCGGCCAAGCAGTTAAAAAAATGATTTTTTTTGGTTTTTTTATTATTTTCCCTAATTTCTAAACCTAATCTAGCCCCCCACCCCTAAAGCTATTTAAAACCCACCCCCTCTATTTTACTCAAACTATTCATTCGAGTCTTTTGCATTTCTTGCGCTGAGTTTGGTGAGGAGAATTTGGAGAGTTTTTTGCAGGGTTGTTCTTAGGCAGATTTTTTGCAAATTTGAAGAGCTGCTAGGAGTCTTGGAAAGTTGTTGGGTTGGAAGATTTTTGGGCTACTTCAAAGATTTATTTTTTCCCAGAGATCTTTGGGTTTTCTCCAGTGGTTTTTGCAGTTGGTGGAATAATTTTTTTTTATTTTGTTGGGGCTACTACATAGCTGATTTTGGAGCTGATTTTCTCCAAAATATTTAGAGGGTAAATCAAGGAAATTTATGCCCTTTTTTGTTCTATTCTTCTCTAAAAAAATGTTATTTTTTGTCATAAAAATTAAAAACCCCAGTGTTTTAACTTTTTATGCAGATTTGTAGGGGCTGGTATAGAGCTGATTTTGGAGGATTTTGGAGCTGATTTTGGAGTTGATTTTCTTTGACAAATTAAGAGGGAAATACAAGGTATTTTTTCAACCATTAATGTTCTATTTTTCTTCAAAAAACTAATTTTTTCTTCCCTTAAGATTTTAAAACCCCAGGTTTTTTTATGCAGAATTCAGAGTTTCAGATTTGTAAGTTTTTGTTTGAAAAAAATTTGTGGTTGTTATTTTCTTCTATTTTTTTCTCAAAAATTATTGTACGTTGCAGAGTTATTTTGAGAGATTTTGTTAGCAAATTTCTAAAGGAGATTTTGGAGCTGATTGAAGAGTTTATTGTCAGCTTGGTTGGAGCTTCTCTTTCCAAAATTTACAAATCTTCTCCAGGTATTTCATTGTTTCTACTCTTATTTTTCTCTAAAAAAAATGTCATAAAATTCTAAAAACCATAGGGTTTTCTATGCAGATTTTTATTTTTTTCCCATGGCCCCTAAAAACAATAATGATCCTGCTTGGGTTCACTGTCATTTAAATGAAAGAAGGGTAAAAATTTGCAGCTATTTGTGAAAATTCCTAAACCGGAATCCCTACTGCAACAACTGATGATATTTCTCCTATTTGTTAGATGTACATGAATAAGTTATTTGCAGTTTCCTATGGCAAATATTGAAATACATACACTACAGCCTTCACTTAATTAATTTATATGCGGAAACAAGAGATTGAACAAGAAAGAAAATACAACACAATAACATTGTTATTTTTGGACAAATGTCTCCGAAAAAACCCAATGCAGGAAAACTAGTGCAGTAGATCTGAAGGTTTATTATTATTAAGCAGTAGCAAATTCTAAATACATCTCTGAATACCTTAAGGGTTATTCAGTTATAGAGAGAGAAATATTGGCAGAAGGATTTGTGAGATTACCTCACACAATCACTGAGAAAAATCCCGGCTGATCCGATCGCTACATGAGGTGCCTCTAGTAGGCCCTGCGTTGCCTCTGTGCAGTCCTCACGCAATCCCTGTGTCAACCCCTCTAGGCACTGCGTCACCCAACTAGCTGATCGATTTGCTACACGAAGTCATTGCTCTCAACCTCTCGATCTCACACCCCGGCTCTCGACTTCTGAAACTGACTTTGCTGCAAAATTTCGGACTCTCTCTCACTCTCTACGTTGCCTCTACGTGGCCTTGCATCAGCCTCTGCGTGAGAATTGTTGGATCACTCTCTGTCTCTCTCTGCTAATGATTCTCCAGCTGAGAAAATCTCTCTCTCCGGATGTTATCCATGCCCCTCAATTGCAAGAAATCTACTCGATTAGAATTTCCTCCTGAGAACTTTTCACTTCAGAAATTCAATCTCTTGATCTCTCAATATATCTTCCAAATAAACCTCAAGCTTCCTTAAATGATCTTCTCGTTGACATTCAACGACCCAAATTAAAAGCTAATCAATGGCTGAGATCATTTTAGCTTGAGCCTCGTCTTCTTCTAGAAGTTACACCCACAATTAGATTAATACCCATTAATATTTCCAGTTTCCTAAGTTTAGACTTAGGGGCCCATTAAAAAATATTAATTATTTTAATAAAATTGTTTCTGGGTGGAATTTCCCAAAACGCTTTCTGGGTTCTTTAAAATACATGTGCCCAAGCCTCCCTACAAAATTTGAGGCCTAGAGCACATCTGATGCTACCCCAAATCAACACTATTGTGGGAAACAAATTAAGGGTGGGGGGATACATAGAATCAAAGAACACCTAGCACATTGGAGAGCGCAAGTAAAACCTTGTGAAAATGTTTCTAATGATCTCAAAGCAGAAATGCAAAATTTAATTGAAGCCTACAATGAAGAGAAGGGGAAAAACAAAAGGCTTAAAAAAGATATAGTCAAAAGTCAAAAGAATGATGCTATGTTTAGTGACCCTGATTTTGAAGCATATGTGCTCACTTTTGAAGATTCCTTTAGTTTCCCTACTAAAGTTGGAGAGGGTAGTTTAAGTGGTTTAGACTTGAAGAGGACAGCAACCCGTAAAGGGATTGACTCCTTCTTTGTACCCCGCACCACCCCTGGTTCTCAAGCAACCCATGATGCTAAATGAAAGAAAATAGAGGATGTTGCATATGAATGCACTGCTAGATGGTGGTATAATGAAGACATACCTTTTAATGCTACTAATTCTGCATATTATCAGCCCATGATTGCTGTTATAGCTTCATGTGGAGCAGGTTTCAAAGGCCCTAGCTTTCATGATATCAAGGGGGCATTTTTACAAAATGAGGTCCAAAGAATAGAAAAGTACATTACAGAGTTCAAGCAATCATGGACCAAAACAGGATGCACAATTATGTCTGATGGATGGACTGATGATAGACCTTACACAATACTAAATTTCTTAATTTCTTGTCCAAAAGGTACTATGTTTCTCAAATTTGTTGATGCATTTGATCAGGTGAAGGATGCACAATTGCTATTTCGTCTTTTGGATGAAGTAGTTATGGAAGTAGGGGCTGAAAATGTTGTACAAATTATCAGCGATAATGCCTCTAACTATGTTGCAGCGGGAAAGATGTTGGAGGAAAAACACCCCACCATTTGGTGGTCTCCATGTGCATCCCATTGTTTGGACCTCATACTTGAGGATATTGGCAAAATTGAGCGGGTAAAGAAGTGTGTGGAAGATGAAAAATCCATAACCAGGTACATCTACAATCAATCATGGGTTTTGAACCTTATGAGAAAACGCACAAGGGGTAAAGATCTTGTTCGATCAGCCATCACACAATTTGCAACCAACTTCCTTTCGTTGCAATCCCTTGTTCAACAAAAAGTAAACTTGAGGAAGATGTTTTCATGTGATGAATGGAATTCATCTCAGTGGAGCAAAAAGGCAAAAGGGAAACAGATGGTTGACCAAGTATTTGACAAAAGATTTTGGTCAAGGGCAGAGGAGATTGTGCTATTTAGTGAGCCTCTTGTCAAAGTTTTGTGGATGGTGGATAGTGATAAATCTGCTATGGGTTTTTTTTATGAGGCCATGGATCATGCCAAGGAACAAATAAAGGTTGCATATGGGGATAAAAGACAAAAGTACATTCCTCTATGGAGAATCGTTGATGAAAGATAGAACAAACAACTCCATAGACCTTTAAATGCAGTCGGCTACTACTTAAATCCAAGTTATGTAATTTTGGATTTCAATTCTCATTGCTTATAAGTTATAAGTTTTAACTTTTAGCTTTTAGTTTTGTTGACTTGATGAATATGTTTTTATTTTCTGAATTTTGAAGGTACCATTACACTACAAATTTTGAGGTTGATGGGGAGGTTTTAGGGGGATTGTATAAATGCATTGAGCGTATGGTACCAGATTCCAAGACTCAAGATCAAATTCATAACAAGCTCTTGAATTTTAGTGAGAGTCTTGGTACCTTTGGAATTTTTATGGCTATAAAAAATAGCACAGAGTCCCCCAGGTAAAAATTGGTACACTACAAATTTTGAGGCTGATGGGGAGGTTTTAGAGGGATTGTATAAATGCATTGAGCATATGGTACCAGATTCCAAGGCTCAAGATCAAATTCATAACAAGCTCTTGAATTTTAGTGAGAGTCTTGGTACCTTTGGAATTTTTATGGCTATAAGAAATAGCGCAAAGAGTCCCCCAGGTAAAAACTATTAAAATTTGCAAATTCTTATATTAATAATTTACTCAATTGATTTCAATTTGAATTTACTCTAAGTTTCAACTTTCAAATTCATTCGCTAATACTTTTTTTCTTTCCACTCTTTTTGCAGCCTATTGGTGGCAACAATTTGGTAGTGAATGCCCTCAATTGCAAAAATTTGCAATTAGAATTTTGAGCCAGACATGTAGTGCTTCAGGGTGTGAGAGGACTTGGAGTGTGTTTGAGCATATACAGACTAAGAAGAGGAACCATTTGGAGCAAAAGCAGTTGAATGGCATGGTTTTTATTCAGTACAACCTTAAGTTGAGGCGCAATCAATTGCTGAGTAAAACCTCTGAAATAAGCAACATTGCCTTGGGCGACTTTGATCCAACATCAAAATGGGTTATGGAGAGTCAACCAGTAGCATTTGACAATGAAGACCTCTCTTGGTTGGACTTGGACCCACCTCCACAGGGAGGATGAGGAGGATGTTGATTCTGATGACGATTGATGATTTGATCATTGATTTGCTATAGTTGTAGCTTGTATCATTGTAGGATGTAGTATAATACTATGATCTAGCATGTTATTTTGGACTATAAATGCCTTTTAGAGCCTGCTTCTTGATGTTTGTAACATTTTTGGTTCATCGATGTTTTGCACTAAGTGCTATTTTGGTTATATGCACTATTACTTGCTATATAAATGAGAACTTTTGCATATTTGTGTATAAATGGTTTGGATTCATATGGATGTACCTAAATATATATGTTTTTTCTTTAAAATATGAATATTTTATGTGTTTTTGGTAAACCGGATTTTTTCCGATTTTTTTCCAGTTCCGGTTCCGGTCTCGTTCTGACCAGTTCCCGGTCCACAAGGTTTTTCAGTTCGATGACCGGTTCAATTCCAATAACATTGCCTTTAGCTGAATCAAACTATTCACTTGAGGCTCTGCGCAGCCTCCTAGAGAATATTTTCAGCCTCCTCTTTCTGACTCTCCGGAACTTGAAAACTTCCTCTAGACTCACTGTCTTTGCCCCTCTTTGTCTCTGTGTCCCCTCTTTGGCTCGAGCTCTTCAAGCAGGATGTTGTTGCTCTTTGGAAAGTCCAACTGCCAAAGGAAATCGATCTCAAGTGTGTTTCTTCATTTACTCATCAACTTCTTCTTGTAACCTCCAACTGGGACTCCAACAGCGAAGCTTAAAACTTAATCAATGGCTGAGATCATTTCCTAGTCGATCCGTGTGAGTTTCTAGAGAAATCTCACATTCCTCAATTAATTGTTGTTAATTAATCATTTTCCCTAAAGTTAGACTTAGGAAAAATTTAATTACTAATTAATTAACTTAATTAAGGCATTTCTAAGTGGATTTTCCTTAAACCTTTTATGGGTTCTAGAGTCCTAGTGTTTCTTACCCTCACTGACAACTGTCGAGACTAGAACACCATCCGATGCTACAAAAACTAACAAGGAAGCCCACACATTGGGTGTATGGATGTAGGAGGGAGCAATCATGGTACATAAGTTACCCCGACCTTTGGTTTTCCACCCTTCTTCATATGCCTTTTGCCTTTTATTGATTTTTCTTTCTTTTAACTACTCAGGGCTCCAAGGGATGAGAGCATGATGTGTATGATGAAGTAGTAATTAACCCCTTAAGGTTGGGTAGTTCATCGCTCACTAGGGGTTGGGACAATCATGGGTTCCTTGATGTTGCAAAGGGCACTCATAGGGGCCCTAGGAACTGTTAAGAAATCTAGGGCATAAATAGTTAAAGGATTTCTCTGTTTGATAATTGCTTGTGATATACTTTTACTCCTTAGCTTATAGTCATTTCTTCGATATGTTATTATTGTGTTCTTTTCATCAAGACAATTACCAATATGCATAATAAAATACAAGTGACACAGTATGTAGGCTTGTCAGCCACGACCAAAACCTCTCACCTCTTGAGAGGAAAACCCAATGAAAAATTTTCTTTTAAATCTTCAATTGATGAGTACCAAGACCATGACATAGACCCTTGACTCTAGTATCCTCCCAAGAACCTTGTCACTATCCTTGATGCTCTGCCTCTTCCCTTCGACTTCCTCTTGATTTGGAATTGCTCTCCTCGACTCCTTGTAGAGAAACTCAGTCTCTATCCTTCACACTGCTTCTTCTCGACTTCTCCTAGAGAAACTTGGTCTCTATGATTTCACTGGCTTCCTCTAGAGAATCTCAGTCTCTAGATCTTTACCTCGATTACCTAGAACAAGTATCCAGAAGAATCCCTTCTTCGCTATCTCAGAAGAAACTTCTCCTTTGCTTGCCTAGAAGAAACTCTCCTTCGTTGACCCCATAAGAAACCTCCTTCACTGCCCCAGAAGAATGCTCCTTCGCTTGCCCCAGAAGAATCTTTCTTCGCTACCCCAAAAGAAAACCTTTTTCGCACTTCTCTTGTTAGCCTCTTCTTCGCACTTCTGCCTGATCGAATGCAAGTCGAGTTGCTTGCCTCTAAGTGAGGCCGAGTTAGGATTTATATACACCTCATCTCATGTTCTTTAGGCTGACATGATCACTAGAGGTTAGGTCGACATCTTCTAGCATGTTCTTTCATTGTTGTAGGCCGACTTGAAGAGGATAGGTGACAAGGTCTTGGAGGATATTTTTACATTTTGACCTTTTACAAAGTGTAACATGACTTGATTACATGACAATGACTTTGTCATTTCATGACTAGATGACAAATAATTCCTAAAGACTCTCAATGGGAGTCTTGACTCAAAAATAAAATCTCTTGCTCATGAAACCCATGAAGCAAGTCAATAATTTTATTTTTCTTCTTTACATCTCATTACATAAAATCATAATTACATGTCATTATGAAGACCGAACCTAGTTACACTTTTAACCAGGAACCAAGGTGATGGCCATAATGATATGGGGTAGAACTCATGTTTCGATTTTGCCCACACACTAGGTTTTTATGTCCCAGCCATCTTTCGCATTTTGTCATACATTTCTTGTTGTAAGTGGCCAAATTATACTTTTACCTTTCCTTTTAGCTACATCAACTCTACATTGTTCTAGGCCCGACCCAAGGTATCAGCAAGGGGAAGGGGAGGCTAACACCTTGTCGACCCAATCGACAAATGTGGACCCAGATGGGAAAAATGTGAAAAGGGTCTGTAGTGAGCAGAGGGGAGTGAGTTATGTGGCGTCAAGAAGCAGAACCACACAACTAAAATCGGGGTTTCCCATGTAGTATCACTCCTAAAGCTAGTAGCCAATAAAGGAGATCCCTCAAGACTAGGATACGAAATTAACCCCCAAAGCTGAGATAAGGAAACAAGAGTACTATACAATATTACAAGCCCATTCTTTCAACCAAATTCCCCCACTAATCCATGTCCAAATTTGTACACGAAAAGCAAGCATAAACACCCAATTACATAATGAAAAGTCATACCTTCGGGGTTGGAAGGCCCACCTTCAAGCATACAATAATAACAGATGGGCGAGGGCACACAATGGTTGGATTAGGTGGTGGAGAATGGTGGCAGATCAAACTATCTAGTGGCTGCAAGGGGTTGTTGGTTGTTGGTTGAAGACAAATCTAGGAGAAAATTTCTCCTACAGGGGTCACCCACTAGTGGTGGGTAACATGCCCCAAACATTAAATGAAAGCATGTGAATACATAAATGCTTAGTGTACCTTCCGATAGATGACGCACCTTCCTTCAAGAGGTATGCTAGATGGGAGAGAGCATTGATCAGGGCATAGGTGGAGAGCTTTGAAGTAAATCTATCTATGGATCATCATATGGCTACTAGACGGCACGTTGACCAATTAGGAGAAAATTTTTCCGAGGGGTTACCCACTTTTGGCGGGTAACATCTGGCTCCAACTTGGGGCCATGTGCTCACCATAGAACACATGATCCATGTGCTTGAACAAAAAGTGCATGAGAATAGCAACTGTGAGAATTTCTGAATCTACACATCAGAAATCCTAGTACAATCATTGGTTTATCATCTCTTACTTGTTCTTTACATTCAACAAGTTATTTAATTACATAAACATCGATGAAAAACACTATTGCAGACTACACATACATACAAATCATAAACTGAGACAATCACACAAGGGACACCGTTATTTTTGAAAAATTGTCCCTGGAAAAACCCAATTCGGGAAATCCGGTGCAGCGTATAGAGGGTTTGTATTATTAAACAGATTTCTGAATACAACTAGGGTGCCAAATCCAGCTCACTCAAGAGAGAATAAACCTAGCAGAAGTACCTCTATCCGAAGGCAAATAGTTGGCAATCCAGCAACTGGATGATCAAACCACACAGATGACAATTGTTATTCCTAGTACTGGGCAGTGATCGCTGCTCCAAGCTCTACGCTGGAATTGCGTCACCTCCTCTAGGAGTTGTGTCACCCTCCCAATGAGCCTCCCTTATTCAGAAGTCAATATGTTGAACTGTTTCTCTCTCTGCCCCACAGGAAAACCCCAGCGTTGCCTCTAAGAGACTGTGTCATCCCCTCCAGCTTTTGCATTGTCTCTCTTGCTGCTGCTCTGCCTCTCTGCTATGTATCCTCAGCCTTGGACTGAAGTCCCTCTATCGAACTACTCCTCTCACTACAACTTAGGTCACTAGCTCGATTTTCTCAGCAAACCTCGCCCCAGAAAAATCGAACTCTTTGATCGCATGGTGTACCTCCAACTAACCCACAAGCCTCCTCTAATACTTTTCCGAGTTATGAATCAATGGTCGTGATCTAATCTCTTGATCAATGACTAAGATTAAAACAGGCTTGATCCTCGTCACTTAGAACCTTCTCACCCATATTTTTACTAATACACATTAATATTTTTATTTTCCTAAATTTAGACTTAGGAACTCACTAAAAATATTAATTATTTTAATAACTCCTCATCCGGGTGGAATTTCTCCAAACGATTTCTGGATCTTGGAGATCTCATGTGTTCTAGCCCCTCCACAAAATTTTGGATCTAAAGCACATCCGATGCTACCCAAAATCAACACTCCCTCTTAGCGAGGATTGTGCTCTAGTAACACTTCTCAACAGAAGTACTACACTGATCTACTGCATCGGTCCTCTGTGTTGTTGATGCTTGGCCTAATGACCTTCATCCACTGCATTGTTGCAACCTGTACTGTTGCCCATGACACTGCGACTGTCATGTTGGAATTTCTAAGTCTAACTATTAGAAACCCTTCACGTACTTTTCTGATTTATTTCTTCCTACTTGTTCTGATTAATTAACAAGTTATTTACCATGTAAATACTGAAAATAAATACAAGTACATGCTCAACACATTACAAATCATCAACTGAAGGAATCAAAACAAGCACACAAGCGACACCGTTGTTTTTGGACCAATGTCCCCGGAAAATCCCAATGCGGGAAAACCGGTGCAGCTATCTGAGGGTTTTATAATTAAGCAGTTTCAGAATGCGATCTAAGTGCCAAAATGGCTCACCCAACAGAGAATGATCTCAGCAGTGGTACCTCTTAGTCGGAGACAGATATTCCGGCTAAAACTCCGAATGAACAATCCCACAGCTCTCAGCTCCAATCTTCCCCACGAAATCCCCAGCATCTGCCTCTAGGGACTGAGTCAACCTCTCTGGCCCAGCGTCACCCCAACTCGCCCTGCGTCAGCCTCTGGAGGGCACTACGTCAGCCTCTAGAGCCTCCGCGTTACCCACGCTGGCTCTCTCTGGCACTGCGCAGCTCCTGGCTGCCTCTGCATGGGCCCTGACTAGCTCTACGTAGCATAGTTGGCTCTACATCCCTCTCTCTCGACTTCTACGATAATGCTCCCAGAACCCTCTCTACCTCTCTGCTTCTGTATTCACTGCCCCTCAACTACAAGTCTAATCACTCCTTCGATTTCCTCAGCAAACCCTGCCCTAGAAAATCGAATTCTTGATCAACTCGGTGTGTTCTCCAAGTGACCTCAGCCTCCTCTTACTTTTCTCGTTGACAATTCAACGGTCGAGATTAAGTCCTAATCAACAGCTAAGATTAACTCTTGTTTGATCCATGACTTTTGGACACTTCTAACACAGTTTTAAATTAATTCACATTGATATTTTATTTTCCCTCAGTTTAGACTTGGGGACACCATTAAAAATATTAATTATTTTAATATCTCCCAAATTGTTTAGAATCTGCCCAAACCATTTTTGGGTATTGGAAATCTCATGTGCTTTAGCCTCTCCACCAATTTATGTGGCTAGAGCACATCCGATGCTACCCCAAATCAACACTCTCTCGTAGCGAGCACTGTGCTCTAGTAATACTCATCACTAAGTATCACCCTAATCATCCGGCATTAGTCCTGGCGTTGATGCTAGGCCTGCTACCAAACATCCTCTGCACTGTTGCATCATGTACTGCTATCATTCCCCTGCCACTGCCACTGCCGCATCTGTACGGCAACCCCTTTCATCATGCTGCATCGTGTTGCCCATAGCACTACCACTGCTAACTGTTGCACTGCAACTCAATTACTGAGAAGTAAGTAACTGATCTCCCAACTCTGACGTCTCCATCAGGCTAAAAACACTCTCGATGCTGAAGCTTCCTCTGTCAATGACAAGTGCTCTCTCTGACCTCTGCGTTGCTGCAACAACTCTATGCATCTCACATTGTTGCCTCACATTGTCCTAGGACTCTTGCACTGTAGCTCCCTTTGTCCCTCCATCCGCATCTGTCTCTACTGACATCCGTCAGTCCTGCTAATCCTCTTCGAGGCTCCCGTAGCAAGGTATAATCCAAGAGGTTGGGTACCTTGTGGATCTTGCCCCTCATCACCTGTAGTCTGTCTAACTACAACTCAATGTCTCCCCACTTCCGCTCAAGTGGCGTGTGAGCACTCATGGCACAGCCATCATCTGTCTCCACTTCCTTCTTCGCCCTTGTTGGCGCAGCCTTGGTCTCGGAAGCCTCTCCCTTACTCTTCTTCCTTGGACACTGGGTCGCATAATGACCCAGTTCCCCATAGTGGAAGCATTTGACCTTGGAGAGGTCCTTCTTTCATTTCTTGTGCTTTCCCTCAGATGCTAGAGAAGCATCCACCTCCTCCTCCTTGATTCTGACCCCCTTATAGCTGCTTCCTGCCTTGGTCAACCTTCTGATCTCTTCTTGGCGAAGAGCCGCCCACGGTTCCTCCCAATCTAGAGGGGTCACCCTACCCAGTATCTGGACAAACACCTCCCAATCTTCTGACACTACGTTCAAGGCTGTTCTACCCATCAATTCTTGATCCGGTGTGGCCCCAATGGAAGTCAGCTAATCCCGATCTCCTTCAATCAACCGAGGAAGGTGTCGATCCGTTCTCCCTTCTGCATCTGGTATGACCACAACTGATTTTCTAGTAGCATCTTCCTCTACACGGAAGTATGATGATACAACTTTGTTAGGGCCTCCCACATCTCATTTGTCGTATTCTTCTCGGCAATATGTGGTACTACATGGTCCTTGACCCCGTCAAGGATGATGCGCTTGGCCCTCGCCATTGCATTCTCGTACCTATCGTTATCAGCCGGGTCAACTCGAACCGCTATTGTCCTCAAGGCAAATTGCTTGAGACAGTTCCTGTCTAAAACGGATAAGATTATGACCTTCTAGACTACAAAGTTTGAGGCTCTGTCCAGTCTGTCCTGGTCTCTTATCCTGTTCACTGTAATGATGGGTTGTCTGTTCTAATGGTAGGCGAATAACTTAATCTATCAACAAAATAAGAGAACTAATACTAATCCCGGGAACAATTATTCTTTGTAAATGCAGCATTTGATGATCTTTGTCTATTGACAGGCATGTAGATGACTCTGTAAAATAAACATAGATATTCATTCATTCAAAGATTACTTCATCTAAATAGTTAAACAAAGTGATTAACACAAGATTACTGCACTTATCATTTATATCATCGATACATACATGATTGGAAGAAAAGCATACTATAAACAGCCAATAGTGGAATGCATAAAGGATGTTGTTAAAACACATATATATATGCGATAATAGCAAGAGCGATCAAATGACAATTCATATAACAAGAATGAGTCCAGACATAGATAATAGTACCATATGAGCTGCTAATCAATCCTAATATCAATCGCTATTTGAAATTCTTCCTTCAATGCCGAAATGCTTTCAAACAAAGATAGTAGTGCACATTTGTATAAAAGCTTCCTTATCAAAATCAGAACGATTGGTCCAGTTTCATAAAAGAATATCCCTGAAGTACAATAGTGCAACTTCAGGGTTTAAGTCATATACAAAACTTTACGACCCTTTCTAAATGCATGAAAGGGTCTATAAATACTACTAAACTAAAAATCTATGAAAACAAAATCCTACTTAAATGGTATCAATTAATAATATCTATCTTCTTGGCAGCGATCTGGCAGTCGGCGATGTGAATCATCACTCAGGTTGTTTGCCTTTAAACCTGAGCTGGCTTATAGCAAGCATTGGCGCCACTTCGGGTGGTCTGTTGAGGCGAGAACTAAGTTGGGCAGCAAAGGTGGCATCCTAAATATCGGGGATAATATACCCGATCACATCTATGAGGCATTTGAGGGCAGCTCTCTGGCTATGCGGCTTCACTAAAAAAAACCAATAGGCATCCCATGTCAAGCTGTTAATTCCCATAATTAACCTTCCATTTTTCTCCAGCTCTGGGTAACATGACTGCTCCAATATCTTCGTTGTTGTTAATTGGCCTGGAGTACATTGATAAATCATGTTAGAAAAGTAAAGAGTATTATTAACCAATTCAACCAAATTACTAGTGGTTGTCTTGCATCTTGAAATCGCTCTTTCTGCCTTCATTAACTGAGATTTCCATTCTGTAAATAATATTTCTTTGTGTGATTCTAGAATCCTTGGTAGGTTAGCTGCCTGTCCCTAATCGGTATCTTGCCATTCCAGAAAATTTGTCAATGTTTCTTCGGCTTGATCCAAATCTGTCCTTGCCTTTTCTACTTTCTCACTTATGGATGCCTCTAAGTCGCATAATGGTTCTACCTGGGTGATTTGCTGACACAAAAGCTTCATCTGATTTATCAATCCTTTGTTTAATTGAAATGCCTCTGCTTTAAACTCATCTATCTATGGGAGCTTCTTTGTTTGCTCAAGTTGAGCTAATAATTGAGCAATCTGCTCATCTTTGGATTTCAACATTTGTTCATTTGATGCTTTTAGTTGCGCCAATGCCTCCGATAGCTCCTTTTTCTTTTGGATTGCACTGTCGTCAATCCTCTGTTTTTCTTCCTGCAATTGTTTAGTCAGCTGATTGTTTATTTGTTGTTGTACTAGCAATTGCTGTTCTGCCTGCTCTTCCTTTTGCTGCACTTCCGATAATTGTGCCTGTAGCGAAAAGAAATCCTGATCTTTTGTCTTCAATAAACTGCTCACCTCCGATGCTTTGTCTATTGTCGCTGCCGAATAAGCTCCAGCATATTGCGATAGCTTTGTCAAATCATCAGAGGGGTCAAATTCCTCTTTCCATAGCACATTGCCCATTACTGTTTGTTCTGGGAATAAAGAAGGTTGATCAGTCCTTCTCCTCTTCCTCTGTCATTTCACTACAGCTTTATGCCTTGGGCTATAGAAGACATCCAAGGGAGGAATCTCTTCAATCTGTAAAATAACTTCGCCGAAAGGATCCTTTAGGATTATTTCCACTTCTTTTGAATTGGGTGGGTCGTTGGTTTCACCTGAAACCTACTTTGAAATCGCCTCTTTTGTATTGACCTCTTTTGAAGTCTCGCCATCTTTAGAGCATTCCAGATTGCCGATAATCAAATTAAATTGCTGCCATTCCTAGAGAAATTTCAGATCAATCTGTGTATCTTCATTTATATTTAAACTGCTTGGTTCTTGCTCTTTCGCCTGGGTCTCTTCTTGTCTTTGCTCATGTACTTCCTCCTGTTGCTTTGTTGTAATAGGAGGTTCTTTATCAAGTCGCTGCTTAGGCTTGCGTGATTCTATTGTTGGAGTCGTCGCTAACAGATCTAGAGGCAGAGTTTGCAACCTCTGCTCTCTAAGTCTGTTGAATTCAACTAGTCGCTCATCATTGTATTCAAGTATGGCGAGCGATTTAACTTGATACATTGATTCGGCCGATGCGAACAAGTCCTCAAATCTGTCTTCTTTATGCTCGAACTTGGTCAATTTGGCCTGTTCGAGTGCATTATAAGCGACTTTGTTTGGATCAAATCGCCTGCTCGGTAGAGTTGCCAGGGTTAATGAGTTTATTTTCTCAGCTTCTTTCTCTACATGTTTGAAATCATGCAGAGTGTCGATACCAATTCTCAAAGGAAAAGAGGGCCAGACGTGCTTCTTAGCTTTCTTCAGAGTTTGTGTAACCCCATTGGAGATGATCTGATAGGCTATTTCTTTGGCCAGTAGTTTATCGGGGATGTATAGAGGAAGAACGTGGGGCTTGGATTGACTGCCAAAAACTCTGATATAAGTGAACTTTTCCTCCTCGAACCAACTTCCTATGGGTGTTAAATCAATCCCTGCTTGGTAGGAAATCTTAGGGGCAGGCTTATTAAAAATAGAATAATGAATGGGCAACATGAAGCTGTTGCAGATTTGATACAAATGGTGTTTGTAGTTGGTCTTCCACAACTTTTGATGGTATATGTGAACGGGTGCAGGGTCTTGCGACGTCCACCTCCATCTGAGCACAATAAATTCAGAATTAAAACACAGGATATCTAATATATAGGCACTGTAGTAAAATGGGGGAATGAACCTTTCAGTGACACGGGAGTTGAATCTAAACTCAAGAATTGTGGATGCTAACTTATCAGACAGTATATCTGCCCAATCCATTATTTCACCACTACATGCCGCCTCCATTAAGGGGACCATTTCTATGGTAAAATTGGTGGAATGTGATCCCCAACCTGCACATCTTATCCCAGCGTATCAATAAGGGAGCATAGAGAATCGCTGTACTTACTCGAGATTCATGCTTGTGTTGCTTGATTTTTTCTCCAACCCGTGTTGACGGATTCAATCTCTTTCAGCTCGGGAATTTCTCCAGAAATTCGTGTTATATTCCTTCTCTGCCACCGTAATGATACATTTGCCTAAATCCTCGGCTTGAAAGGACCGAAATTTTCCCATCTGTGGTGCTGAAAGTTCTGTCGGTAATTGGGATTTTCCTGAATCGCCCATCTAACCACATCTGTATATGGGAGGATTTGCTCCCGAGCCGCTATTCGATGAAGAAAAGAGTTGGCTAAATCGCTTAGATTAGCCTCGGATTTGCTAGTGCTGTCAGCTGAGACTTGTATTGTTGTTGCCCTTGGCTCTTCGGCTTCGATTAGATTATAGGTGCCTTGCCAAGTAATTCTGACAAGTCCTAGGCATGTAGTGTATGATATTAGCCCTTTCTTTTTAGTGCTTGGATCAACGACAGGTTGCCCTGTGGCCGACGAAGCGGAAGCCATTGTGGTTTTCTTGGACATCTTCCCCATTCTGCTTAAATCTGTTACTTCGGAAGAATTTTGCACAGAGATGATAATGGATGTAATACAGAAAATGATAGCCTAAATCGAATATGACTCAGATATATATCGATGAATGCATGGCGAACGATTAACTTAAGGTGGCCTAGGATAAAATCTGTAAAAAGATCTCAGTCTTACTGTTTCATTAAATGGCTGTTAAGACCTGTCAATCCTATCAATGCCCGTCAATTCGATTAATGGCCGAATGATTTATTTGAAGCGTGCCTTGGGTGTTTTGGCGGTTAAGCGTGGATGAATGGCTCTTCAGAAGATAAGGCTTTTAATACAAATAAATCGTATTAAACTCGCTTTAAAATTTTCTTTGAAATCTGCGCTTTTTCCTTTATCGCAATCGGGCGTCGGGGGAAATCATAAATCATTATATTGGTTCTGTTTGGGATTCCCAATCGTCGATAGCGATATCGCATCACGTCGGGGGTACCGAGTGGGACACTTTAAAAGCATGCATAGTATAATCGCCGATTGCCGATAGCGATATCACATCGCATCGGAGCAAAAGGGAGCTTTATTGCACTAGTTCATTATCGTTGATATCCAATAGCGATATCGCATCGCATCGGAACAAAAAGGAGTTTTATCGCGCTAGTTCATTATCGCCGATATCTGATTGCGATTTCACATCGGAGAAAATCAATGGGTCCTTAAGTTGTGTTTCCTTTTTCATTGTGATATGCGATCTTGCGATCACTTTATTGCAATGACAAAAGATTAATCATTTATGTGTAAGGATTTTGATTGGTTTATTCGAAAAGGTTTTTTGGTAATGCTTTATTTTATTTTTTCGGACCTTTTTGAATAAAACTAAGTTGATACCAATTAAAATAAAAATTAAAAAGGGACCCATTTCATATTATAGTTTTGGGATAATAATGATATGAAATGGGGGGTTGTTGTAGGGCACAACACCATCCTACGTTAAAAATCCCCCTAGACATTCCTTGCTTGCATCTGTACAAACCACAAATTCCTTATTAGGATCAACCAATCTTAAAATTGGAGTTGTGGTCAAAAACATTTTTATTTTGTCAAAACTATATTGACACTTTTGACTCCACTCAAATTATGTTCCTTTCTTTTCTAAGTTAGTGATTGGATAAACAAGTTTAGAAAATCCCTCTATAAATATCCTATAATCGTCTATGATGCCCATAAAGGATCTAACTTCTTCCACATTCTTAGGTTCTAGCCACTCTATTATTGCTTTTATCTTCTAAGGATCTACAACAATTCCTTATTATGATATTACATGTCCTAGATAATTAATTTGTTTCTAGTACAATGAACATTTGTTGACTTTAGCATACAGATCATTGTCTCTTAGGGTTTAGAGGACCATCTTTAGATGTTGCTCATGTTCTTCCCTACTCTTTGAGTATACCATAATATCAATGGTCATGTTCTTCCTTAATCTTTGAGTATACCATAATATCGTCTATAAATACAATTACAAACTTCTCAAGGAATGACCTTAGTACATTGTTCGCGAGGGACATGAATGTAGTAGGTGCATCAGTGAACCCAAATAGAAGCACTACAAATTCATGGTGTCTATAACATGTGAAAAAGGTTGTTTTTTGTATCTCTTCGCCCTTAATTCCGATTTGATGATACACTGACCTTAGATCAATTTTAGATAATATGGAAGTTCCTCTGACTTGATCAAATATGTCATCATTTGTTTTTTATAGTCATCTTATTTAGTTGTCTATAATCTAGGCACAGTCTCAATGTTCCATCTTTCCTTTTACAAATAACATAGGTACTCCCCAAGGAGATACACTTGGCCCTATATACTTTTTGTCTAAGGGATACTCATTCTGTGTAGGGTCTTGGACATTGGAACAACCACAAGTATGAGATTAATAGTGAAATTAAAATCCCTCCTTGGAAGAAGTCTTGGTTTTTCCTCTGGAAAGACATCCTTATATTGTTCTAGTACAATTTATTCCTATAGTGATGGTTTTTGTTTATTTGCAGAAAAATATTTTACTTGAACAGTGAACAGTTGACATCCTTTCCTAGAATATTTCTTCATTTGTATTGCATATATTTTCCTCACAAAAATTTTTCTAGGAATTCCTTAAACCACGCAAGCTTTTCCTTCTTCATCAACACAGGTAAAGGAATTTTCCAAGTAGTTTAATATCATGTTAGGTGCTTCCAATCAATCCATTCCTATGATATTATCATAAGATCCCACTGGTAAGATGTTCATATTGAGGGTAGTATACATTCCATTCATATTTATTATATAGTTATTACTAATTTTAGTCACTTTTCTCCTAGTTCCTATGGCCAACGGTATTAACCAGGGCTTATATTTTTTTTCTTTTCCATGTTTACACTTTTCAACTACAGTAGGGGAAACATAAGTTAATGTAGATCCTGGATCTATAAGCATAGATACATCTTTATCAGAGATTTTATCTTGTACTTCAACCATGCGTCAATTCTAGGTATGTTGCAAGCTACATCATTTACAGTTGATGCTTCATGAACATGATTTAATATTGTATTCTTTCTAATGGATTATGTGGGAAGTCTCTCCACACATGGTTTTCATCATAGTACCAACATTTAGTAGGTGGTTTTACTAACTCATTTAAACTTCTTGTGCCTATAGATCATCCTTCTTTCCCAACATTTTTTTATTGATTAAAATTTTTGTTGTAGTTTCATGCTTGCACACTTTTATTAAAGGTAGGATTTTTAAACCCTTTTATCTTGCTGTTAAATTTACCAAGATTCTTTGTCACCCATATTTTATAATCCCCCCCTTTTTCTTTCTCTGATCAAAACATAGTTTAGATTTTCTAATGGTTTCATCCATAGTTATAGGTTGATCAAACTCAATCCTTTCCCTATAAGAGAAAGGTAGGAAGCTACAATATTTTGGATTTTTCCCTTCTCCACTTTCAAGGAGGGAAAATATCTTAATAAATTCATGAATATGTTAAAAAACTCATCCATGGAAAGTTGTCCCAGCTTTAGCTCATGAAACTCCCTAGATTTTTCATCAAAATACCTCTCAGCCAAGTACTTCTTCTTAAATTCCTTCTTGAACTACTTCCAATTTATATTCTTACAGCTTCTAATTCTATTAACAATTTTTTCCCCCTCACCATGAATTTTCCTTACCAGTCAACAGGTAGGTGGCCAATCTTGCCTTAAGATTACGTGTATAATTGTATACTTCAAAATATTTAGACATGTTAAGGAGCCATGCCTCCACACCTTCTTCATATTCACCATCATAATTGGGAGATATGATTTTCTTAAACTCTCCTTGTAGCTCAAAGGATCATCTCTTTTTTGGGACAAGGAAGTGCTGCTACTTGATTTATGCTCTTCTTGATCACTAGACTCATTTGTTTGATTGTCACTAGAAGTTATTGAGTTTCTTCTACTTGTGGTGCTAACAAATTTACTTTCAGATCATTTTCTATGAGTATTTTTATTGACTTTATGATTCTTTGATTTCCTTAACTTGTATCCATTAATCTTCTCTTTCTCCTCTCTAGCTTTGACCAACCTTTCCTTATTTTCCTTAATATCATCCAGATATGTTCTTTAACTCCTTATCAGTTGCAATAATTCAAAATCTTGCCTTTTGGGATTATTGGTTCCGCCCTTAACCATTCCTAAATCAGTGTCATATTCAGCATCACCCCTTGGTGATTCTATGGAAGTTTGTCCATTAAATTCTTCAACTATCCTTTAGCTCTTTAGCTTTTTTTTCCTAATCTATCTATAACTTGTGTAATGGCTTCAATTTCAAGACCAAAAAAGGCCCAATATTATAACTATAGCTCTTATACCACTTGTAAATACCCTCACTATCCCTAAAATAATAATTAACAATAACAACATTTTATTAATTATATTTCCACTTTACTACCTGTCAATTTATTTCTCGCTGGATATTCTCATATATACATATTAAAAAAAAATAGTATTTTCGTTATTATTTCATATAATGAGTACATTTATGATAAACCACATTCCTTCATTTTTCTTGTATCATTGAGGTAACTTTTATTGAAGAAATTTCCACTTTTAAAAGTTGGTTGGGGAGTTTTTTATTCATTTACCCCACAGATATAATATATATATTATATATATATATATAATATATATATCATGTAGCATCACTTGGATAATCTTTTGTTCTACCTGTTGAATTATATATGATTTTGATGTCTCGTATATAAATTATATAATGTAGCATCACTTGGATATCTTGTTGTTCTAACTTTTGAATTATTATATGATTTTGATGTCTCGTATCTTCACATTTCATATAGTTTAATAGTTTGTTTACCTTTATTACATTAGACTTGTGGCATTTAAATGAAAAGTATGGACTTCAGTCCATCCACATTATTATGTATTTACACTATATTGTTTCGAGGTCTAGTCGTGGATTTCCAATTTATCTCACCCAACCAAACACAAATAATGATGATTTACCATTGTATATGACACATCTTAATTAAGTGGTTTCCCATCTTGGATGTAATGGGACATGGTAAATGATTAAAATATATGGTATGGGCTTTATGTTTTGTTTCAATGTGGTATTATTTGATTATTAAACTAAGTCATGTAATGTTGGAATACTTTGGGATTGTTCTATGTAAAAGAAGATTAATCTCTGTTACCATTTGTAATTCATTAATTTGACCCTTCCAATGACTCGGATTATTAGCAGTAAAATTAACATTCAAAACGAATTTAGGGTTTCATTCTTCAGTTAATGAACTTTCTAGGGTTTGATGCGCCAAATAATTTCTCACTTGCATTCTTTGTTCATGTCACTCTACAACTAGGTTTCCCTCCTAGTTATTCTACAACAATTTGTCATTTTTGTCATAAACACCCTATTGATGTGTTCTATTTAGCTTCCTTTGACATGCTAACTCCACCTTTCATACAAGGGTAGCTAAATTCTCGTTTTGTTGAGTTTATATGGTTCCCGATTAAGATGTGTTATTGACTTTACCAGAGGTAAGAACCCTTTAAATTGACTTCTTTTAGTAGTTATGGCTTTGATTATTCATTTCAAAACATATTTTTACAGTCGAAAGTATGTAATTTACGAGAAGGGTTTCTTCCTTCTTCAAGCTTCTAGCCTCTACGAAGGGCACTTTCATTTAGTTATTTATACATTGAGATTAAAAATAGACGTTTAATGGTTATTTCATTCTTGTATTGTCAATTAACTAAAAGACATCATGTCTTTTGTATCGAAGCATATTAATTTTCATTATCTAATTTCATTTCAGATAGTTACAATAGCTCCAATATTTTATCTATTTTCTTCAATAGGGCTTGTTACTCTCCATTGTTATTTCCCTATTCGTATATCTACTTATGCTTTTAGATCGTTATATATGTGTGTGTGTGTGTATACAACTATTTGTTTCTTCTATTTTCAAAATCCCAACCTTTTAATTTTTTGTCTTGCGCAGATAATTGTTCCGAAGTACCTCGACGGCCATATAAGGTATCCTTCTTACCTCACTCCTGAATAGGGTTCCTAGTTCGAAATTTTTCCATTTGAATTTACAATTTAGCGCTCAATAATGACCAATATAGTTTTCTTGTCCTATCTATAACAGGGATTCTTAGTTCGTTCTCGTCCATACTAATCTCAAGACTTTAATGGCATCTGGATCTTTTTTTTGGGTTATCAATTTTAATACTTGAATCATTATTTTCTCCAGTTTGGAAAAATCCTTCAATTCTTCTGGCTTCTCAAGGAAAAAGGGTGGATTTATTTATATATGAAAGTAGTGATTATTTCTATTATCTTTTCCTTAATTTTTTATGCTACCTAAAAAGGAAATATAGATTTCCTAAATTGAAGAAATTTATTTTGTTTAGTAATATGCATTTTTTCCAAATCAAGACTATGTATTGTTATCATTGTGTGTTTTAAAATATCTCTTTGATATCTTTGTTATGTAACCAAATCACACAAAATATATATCAATGAATTCAAAATTAGCCTCTTCGAGAGGGAAACCTCCTTTACATCACATAAATGAATAATTCTTGAATGATTCAACTGACTAGACCTCCTTGATATATATAGGAATCTAAGAGGTCACAATATAATTAGAGCCTACATAACAATAATAATGTAAGGACACAACAATAACAATGGTGGGATTATATGGGGCATAACAATAACAATATGGGGGCTACATGGGCACAACAATAATAATAGGGGGCTACACTAACAAAAACAATAAATGGGCTACACTACTATTATAGGGACCTAACATGCCCCTCTCCTTCAAAAAAATGTTGTCCTCAATGCTTGAATAGTTATGGCTGCTTTTGTATAAAATTCTTATCCTCCCACATGGAATCTTTAGCAGGTAAGTTCTTCCACTTAATGAGATACTCTATGATTGATTAATTTCGTAGCAATCACTTTCTTGTTTTCGTGACAGCTTCATGCTCCAATGTTATTTTTCCTTCTTTTTCAAGTTCTCACAATATTGTTTGAACTGGGATCTTGTCACCGATAACTTTATTTAAACATGAAACATGGAAATTGGGTGTACTCAGGAAGATGTAGGAAAATCCAATTTGTATGCCATAGTATCAATATTTTTCAACACCTTGTAAGGGCCATAGTACTTGGGTGATACTTTATTATCATTCTTAGCTTTCTTAAAGGACATTTGTTAGTATGGTTGTAGATGTCAAAATACCCAGTCGCCTACATCAAAACTTATTTCACTACAATGTTGATCGGCCTATTGTTTCATTCAATTATGTGCCAGGGTATGTGCCAGAGTGAGGTTATCCCTTAAGAGTTGGAGAACTTATTGTTGATGCTCGATGTGATCTTCCACAGCTTGAACCTTAGAATTTTCCTTGAATATGCTATGATGGATGGTGGTTGATATCCATAAAGTGCCATAAATGGGGTTAGTTTTGCTACAGTATGGAAGGAAGCGTTATACCACCATTCAACTAGAGGGAACCACTTGACCCATTGTGTTTGTTTATACGATACAAAGCAACTAATATATCGTTCCAGAGATTTGCCACTATTTCATATTTTTAATTAGATTGAGGATGATAAGATGAGTTATGAGCTAATTGAGTACCCATACAAGAAAATAGTTTCGTCCAAAAACTTCCAGTGAAAATGGTACCTATGTGGCTTACAATAATATTTGGGTTTCCATGTAGCTTTTGAATTTCTTCCAAAAATGCAGTAGCAATTGTATTTATATGGATGAGATAATGCACAAACTTGTGCATACTTTGTAAGTCTATCAATTACCACCATGGTGGCACTCTTTCTTTCAGACTTGGGTAAACCTGTTGTAAAAGCCATTGAGAGCTCCCCCCAACTTTGACTTGGAATGGATAAAGGTGGTAACAAACCGAGGTCTTAATTGTCTCAAATTTATTTTCTTGAAAAAACAAACATTCCACCACAAATTTTTGAATATCATATTTAAGGCCATCCCAAAAACAATCCTTCTTGACCCTGTGGTATGTTTTTAAAAATCTTGATTTCCCTCTTAAGGGGGAGGTGTGCAATTCCAAAAGAATTTTTTGTTTGAGTTAGTAATTCTTACAAAGATATAGTTGACATTTGTACCATAATGAATCATTTTTCCAGATGAATGTATCAGATATATTGGGATCTTGCTGAAAATTTTGAATGAGTGTCCACGCCTCTTCATCATTCTTCCATTCATCCCTTGATTTAGTTATCCAATCAGGTTGGATAATAGAAATGGCACAAAGAAATGCTTCCACATCCTCACCATTTTTTGAGAATGCATATGCAACAACATTTCTCTTCCCTTTTTTGTAGATGATTTCAAAGTCATAAACCCTACATCTTGGTGACCCATTTTTGTTACTCTTCTAAAGATAGTATTTGTTCCAAAAAGTATTTAAGAATATCTTGATATGTCTTTACCTTGAACTGTCTTCCCATTAGGTAAGGTCGCGATTTCTTTAGTGCATGTATTATTGCCAACATTTCCTTCTCATAAATAGGCTTGTGTAAATAATTTCCCTTGATTGGACAACTTTCAAAAAAATTGGTCTTCCTTCTTGCATTAAAACAACACAAAATCCATTTCCTGAGTCATCACGTTCCATAATAAAGGTTTTTGTTACATCTGGTGTAGTTGAGACCGATGCTTAGCACATTGCCTCTTTAAGATGTTAAACGGCCTTATTTTCTTCTGGAGTCCAAGAAAATGCATCTTTTTTTAATAACGTTGTTCGAGGTGATAATACCCTATCAACCCGATAAATCCTTGAAGATTCTTTAGGGTTGTGGGGATTTTCCATTCCTTAATGGATTTAATTTTTTTAGGGTCTACCTTTACACCCTTATGAGATACAATATGACACAAATATTCCACCTCCTATACTCCAAATAAGCATTTGGAGGTTTTTTCATATAATTCTTTTTCCTCCAGTAGTTTGAACACCCTATCAACATGTCGAACATGATCCTTCCAAGAGTTGTTGTAGATTATTATATCATCAAAAAATACTAACACAATTTTTCTAAGGAAGGGTTTGAAAATGGAATTCATCAAACCTTGAAATGTGGAAGGTGCATTAGTAAGGCCAGAAGGCATGACCTAAAATTAATAATCACCTACATGAGTTTTGAACGTTGTTTTTGGAATGTCTTCAGAATTCGTTCTAATTTGATGATATTCTAAACAAAGATCCAACTTGCTGAAGTAAATTTCTCCATGTAATTCATCCAAAAATTCATCAATGATAGGAATGGTAAATTTATCTTTAATAGTGAGCTTGTTGAACTCCCTGTAATCCAAACACGTATGCCATGATCCATCCTTCTTGCCCACCAATACTACTAGAGCAGAGAAAGAACTTTGAATAGGTTGAATGATACCGACCTCTAGCATTTTTACAACCATATGTTCAATTTCACTCTTTTGGGCATAAGGATATCTATAAGGCCTTATGTTTGGAGGAACACTTCTTGGAATCAAGTGAATAGCATTATCATAATCATGAATAGGTCTGAGGCCTTTAGGAGTCTCAAACACCTTGGAATGGTTGTCCAAGTATTTTTGGAGATATGAAGAAATAGATGATTTCGATGTTTGAACCTCTAGTGAGCATAATTGTGCACTTATGCATTGTTGCTCCTTCTTCAAAATCATTTTAATGCCATTAGATCTAACTATTTTCCCTTATTTCCCTATGTTAACCCTTAATTCAATTTCCTTCCTTCCTAAAAAATTCATGAAAAGTTCTTGAAAATCAAAATTTATCATCCCTAAATATTGTAACCATTGGACTCCTAGTACAACATCAACACCAACCATTTGAATGGAAAAAATTGAACTATTCAATACTAATATTCCCCCATGGTTAGCTTGATATTGTGGAACTTTCTAGAGAAATTTATAGTTCCTCCATTTGTTGGCTATAGAAAGAAATTTAATTCCTTGGCTATCTTACAATGAATAAAATTATGGGTACTACCTGAATCAATCAGCACTATTACCTTTTTCTTCTTGATATATCCATCTATATTGAGAGTCTCAAGATTGGTAATCCCTTCCAATGCATTACAAGATATGGTTGGATTCATTTCTTCTTTCTCTCGGGTTGGTTCCTAGTGTATATCGTCTTCTTTTGATGTTTCTTGTTCATTTTCTTCCTCCTGTTCACGATCTATGTAAAATAATTTTTTCTCAACAAACTTATGACCTTTAGTGTATTTTGTATCACAACTATAACAAGGCCCTTTTTCTATTTTTTCCTCCAATTTTTGTGGTGTAACCTTGTAGGTTGTGGAAGGCTAGAAGCAATAACACGTCCCTCTTTATAGTTGTGAGTGGTAGACTTCCTTGTTTCCATAATTTTGCTTTCAACTTTTATTTCCACCTTGAATGCCTTCTCCAATGAATAAGGCTCCCAAAGGAAAACCTCATGTTGTATGTTATCCTTTAAAGTTCCTATGAAGACATCAATCCTATGCTCCTCTGGAATATCATTTACTTTGATATTCGATCTTTGGAAGTCCTCAATGTTCTCCACCATTGAACCCTTTTGTTTCAGATTTATCAATTGGCTAAAGAATGTATTTCTCTTTATATCCTCATATTGTGCTACCAATTCTTCCACAAAAATTGTCCAAGTGAAAATTGATGTACGAGAACAAAGCCATATATACCACACAAATTGATTTTGTTCTAAATAAAAAAATGCAATGTGTACCTTTTGTGTGTTCGACACATTATGTAGATCAAATAATTGCTCCATTTGTAGTATCCATGTTACTAAATCCTTTCCTTAAAACTTCCTCATATCAATCTTCGTAATGTGGCTAGTCTTCAACCCACTATTGGTGTCTCTCAAATCAAAATTCGTATTCCTTTTATCCTCATCATGATTTTCATCGATTACCTTGTCACCACTAAGAAGCATTTCTTGTAGAAACTTTGCCAAACCTTCCTTCAAATCTTTCAGGTCCCTTTTCATTTCTACTTTTAAACCATTCTTCTAGCCATCCATCTTAGCTTCCATTTCATTTTTGGTTACTCTTTGTGAGATCGAAATTTGTTGCACTTGTTCTCGTAATTTTGATATATCATGTTGCATTTCTTCCTCTTCTCCATGTGTTATAGTAGAGATTTCTAATTGCTTACTAGGTGTGTCCATTTTTTTGCTTCGAGGAATTTTGGAATAAAACAACAATATATATGCATCACTATTCCCTATCAATCACTTCAAACTTATTTTTCAAACAAAAGTTATGTAAACTTTTTAAAAAACTGCACACCTTTTTCTTTCTTTTTAGGAGCTCAATATTGAAACTATTATATCTTTGTAATTTCAATTCTTCAAGGTCTAAAATTTTGTCTTGTCGTATCCCTCTGATTCCTCTTTTCAATGCCACAATTCAAAACAAAATTGGATTCTTCAAGATAAAGTTATGCCAAATCTCCCACGATGACTTGATTATGGACTTGTTCAGTAGAGCGAATTTCTATGGAATTCCACATGTCATTGTTTCATCTTTTGGACCTGAAATTCATACATGAGAAACTAAATTCCTTTCACTTTCTATAACTTTTTATGAAATTCAAATATGATTCTTGAAGATAAAGTTATGATGATTTTCCCTAGGTCACTTTTTTAACACTGAATTCTAGAGTATGCAGAAACCATAACTTCTTCGGCCCATATCTTAGATAATATAGTGAACCAAGATATGAAATTCCTACATTAATTTCACCACAATTTTTTCTCCACTTGGTTTCAATTTCAGATTTTGAATCTTCATAGAAAAATGTTATAGTAAAAATAACAAGATGCACTCTTTGAAGCAGTGAAACCCTAGAATCTAAAGCTCTAAAACCAAATGTTATGTAACCATATAACGAAAAAGATAGATCAACAACTTCAAAATTAGCCTCTTTGAGGGGACAACCTCCTTTACATCACATAAATTAACAATTCTTGAATGATCCAAATGACTAGACCTCCTTGCTATACATAAGAGTCTAAGGGGTCACAATATAATTAGAGACTACATAACAATAATAATGTAAGGACACAACAATAACAATACTGAGCCTCTATGGGGGATACATGGGCACAACAATAACAATATGGGGCTACACTAACAATAACAATAAAGGGGCTACACTAGTATTATAGGGACCTAACAATCTTTGTTCTGACTGGACATTGTCATTGTGTTTTTTGTTAAAAGGTATTATTTTTCCTTGAATAAGCCTCACAAAGGAAAATACATTGTATGTATTCTTAGACTCTGGTTACTATGTATATTTATATACTATTATTTTTTTACCATGTTTTCCAATGTTGTACCATGTGGTTCCATATCTAAGGCTTTCTTTCTCTTTCTTAGTGACTGTACATGTGTAATTATAAAGTTTTGACTCTAGTTCTTCTCTCATTTCCTTAGAATAATATTTGTTGTTATGCATCCTTAGGTTTTACTATTTTGGTACTTGCATATACATGTTTAGTATAAAATGTTCACACATACTATAATAGAACTTATTCGAATGGGTAAAGAAACACATTTCTCTTTGGTTTACAGTTTATGTACAAAATTTCATATTTAAAATATATTTCTTCTTTCATCAAAGTTACTATTGTGCAATCTTATTCAGACTACCATTATTTTTTGGCATCTATGTCTTCTCATACCACTCACTGTTATAATTTTATATACATCATGCTATGATATTCCTAATATTAGTACTCCATTAACAAAGTCAAACTGTAGTTTTATAAGAAGTATTTTTCCTCTGTTCCATTTTCCTCTTCTTTGATAATATCCAAATACAAAAGTAAAACATAAAAGAAAATAGTGAATGTTTAATCTTAACAGCAAAAAAATTATTTTGTTTCATTCTTCATACCAATTAAAGAATAAGGATCCAGTGAAGAACGTAATAATCATTTTTCATGCTAATAAAAAAATATTAAAATTAGAGACACCGACTTGCAAATTTCTCCTAGGAAACTAAGATTTAAGTAATTGGCTCCTCCCAATATTCACACAACCACTGTTGGTCCTCCTAAGAAAACTAGGCCTCCAATTTCTCTTTAGTATGATACTAACTACTTCTCTTCAATCTCTCCAATTCTACTCTCAGAAATTGTGAGATAAATGCCAGTAAAATCATAGAGATATTATCCATCTACCACTATGCGGGTGGTTATTAACTGCCTCCACCTCACCAACATGTGGCAGGTAGTTAACTGCTCATAAATGAGCTCTTGTTTCCCACTTTTGAAGCCAACTCCTTGTCTTCTAGGAAACATTTAATTGGACAATCTCATAATTTCATAATTAAATCTAATCACTGGGATTAGATGCCCAAGACTTATTGATGGATAATAATAACTTCTCATAATTAAATTGTATGCATTTTCATCTTTCAACCATGTGTACTTGGCCATTCATTTCTTAGATTTTGTCTTTATTTACAAAATAAAATATAATTACAACTTTCAAAATAATTATTATCAGTAATGATTGGCTGATAATTAAAATGTATGATTTGTTTTCCATGTAGCATACCTATCTAGATAAAATAAGAAATAAAATTGTGCACATTTATTTATAAACACGTCATTTAAGCTAAGGGATATCACATTTGGGATGAAATAAGGTTATACATAGACCATTCTAATTATTCTATGTTATGGGAAAAACTTGAAATTACAGGGAATGAAAGAAAACAAGAAAACCTATGCTAATTGTAATGAAGAAAAGAAGACCATATAAATTGTAATGAAATGAAAACATGCATATTATACTATGTAAAGAAAGAAAACACATTAATGAAGTAAACACTTGCAAATCATAAAACCCTAATTATGTAAGAAAAAAACAATCTCTACATTAAACTAGGTCAAGGCATCTACTTCATCTCTCCACTTATAAATTCCATCGTCCAGATTCCAAGGTCGTTGTAGCACATAAAAGAAGGTGAATCATGAGTTGGATGTGAAGTTGGGAAAGTTTCATAAGCAAGTTGCAAATTTCTACAAGAGTTTATGTTTTTCTACAGGAGACAAACCAACGAGTAGATAAACATAGAAAAGGCAAGGTTGGAAAGCAAAGGAAGTGAAGGGAGGGTTAAGAAATGATAAGGAACTCATGTCCAAGTTATCAAATTAGTGTTAATAGGTTTTATTCAACAAGATACATGGCTATAAGGTTTCCTATAGTTGCAAAATAGGAAATTGTGCAGACACAATAAATAAATAAATGATAGAAAACAAATAAACAGTAGTAATCAAAGTGAAATTAAATTCACGAACAGCAATTTCACTTGAACAATATAGCCACGACCAATGTTATCATCTAATGCTTATATATTGTGCAAGAAAGGATTGTTCATAAACTAGTTAAGTAACCATGTAGAAAGTAACATTCAGAAATAAACTGCACAGATAAACAAATACATAAAGAGTAATGGTACAATAGGGATCTTAAGCACTTGGGGTGGGCCATAATCTCAGTAATATTAGAACCCTTAAGGAAAAACAGATTAATAATTGAAACCAAATATCACTTTCATTAACTAAATAACTGCTTGTACATGGAAAAGAGTTGCAGAACTTGAAGTTTAAACCTCCTAATGCTCTGCATTGTTATTCTCTTTATTCTACTTTTTCTATGAGGCAACTTGAGACCTATATTTATAAAAAATGGCTAGGGGGGAACATCCTTGAGGGGAGGATTGCTTTCCCTCCAAAATCCCTAAAGAACTAGATCATGTTACCTAGGTCACCATGCAACAGTCGTGAGGAGTATTTAATATCTTCATCCAACTGATTTAGAAGTATTTGGTAGCAAGGAGACTTCCCATTGAATATATATATTGGTATCACCTCAAAATGTGTGTAAAATCCCCTTCAATAATCATGTTAGACACATAAAGCATGAAAAATATCCTTCACCCTCCTACATATTCATTAAGCTAGGAAAGCATTATTAAATTCAAAAATGAAGGTTTAATGTAGCCTTTATGTTCCTATGACTGGTTAGACGAGCCTTATGTTTTACATATTTTGGAGACATATGATTACCCCTATTGAAACTATTTCCTACCCTTTGATAAAATTAATTTTCCCCCCTCCTCTTCTCTTCCTCATTCATTTATTTAACAACCTGTTTGACATTCCATGCTGACCTAGAGGTGGATGTGTTTTCTGGGTGGAAATTTCCATTTCCACTCCCTGGACTTATCTTCCTAACTTTAATGTTCCTAGAGCCCTAGCAGAAGAGGTGGGTTGAATTTAAGTCCCATCCGTTGGACTCCAAGCCTTTGAATAATCCTCTTGTACAAATTACTCTTGAAAAGTGAAACCTGTAAATCTATCAGGGGAATGGTATTCTCTAATTTTCATGTTGGGAGGCAGTGATTTCCATCTCATTTAGCAATATTATGAGCTTTCTTCTACCAACAACCCAAAAGTGTCTTCAAAGTGGACGATGGCTTCCACTTGCCTCTGTTTGTAAATTTCCACTACTTTAATATCCTTTGCCAAAATTGCATGAGTAGAGGTGAGGATGGATAGCTTGGGTGTTCAAGTCTAATCCACAATGGATCTTGACTCCCCATCCATGGTATTTTTTACTTCTTCATCTTTGACCTCCTAATTCCTTACCCAATATGTTAGGGACAATAACTATGTTTATCCCAAATATGGGTTTGGATCCAATATTGTCAGATCTAGAAGCACAAGGTCCTGTAGGTAAAATTTAGCAACCTTGGCCTTCTCTTCCATACTGCATTGTAGGAAAAAGTGAATGAATTCCTTAACTTCTTGTAGAGGGATAAACCCTTTTTGTGCAATCACATTTATCTAAAATCAAAACCATTACTTTTTCAGGAATAAGGAGTAAGGCTTTGTGGGCTTCCTATCATTTATTTCCTCTGAAGAGAGGTGTGTCATGGTGCCTAGAGTTATTTCCAAGGTTGTAACCTAAGTGTCCCTCACCTATAGAAATCTTTGTGTCTACTGTAATTGGATTTTTAATTGCTTGTTTTCTTTCTCCAAGTGCTTCCTCCTATTTGCTCATCAACCCTTAGGAGTGTCATTTCTTCTCTCATTCTCTTCATCTCATCTTCCATCTTGGGGATATCAAAAACACCTTTGGATTGGGCAATTGATCCAAGTGGATATTGGTGGCCACTCACTTATTCCACTTGGACCCCCACCATTGTTTCTTTCAGTTTTCCAGTTTCCTTAATTGTAGCACAATTTATGAATTTTGGAAGCTTTTCGGGTCCTGAACTTCTAGAACCTTTTTGAGACCCTAAACGACATTTTTTGGGAAACACATAGGTGACAAATATGAGTTTTCAACTCAATATTCGCTCCCAGCAATTGCACTCCTCAGATAGATATTTCTAACAAGGTACCATGTGCGTCAAACGGAGGTCGTATGCCAAAGTTACAACCTTGAGAAGTTGATGTACCAACCTACCCCAACAGGGCCCATGGTTTTCCATTGTTTCTCAATAATAAATAGGCCTTAAAGCCTCATTGTAACATAGCTCAAAGGCATGTAGCCACCACATCTCTTCTCAGAGATAAGCTATCATCACATGAGCTAGTCTTATTTCCATTTGGTTTGTAAGCATATTTCAGTATTTTACATCAATGAAATGAAGTGTTATTTCTGTTTCATCTCTTTATTTATGGTTATATCTATAATTTGTTGCATTCCTATTTAAATGTGGATCAGTGGTATCAGAGCGGTCTGCTCTTTCTCTATTTTTCTTTACATGTCCCCAACGAGGTCGGGGTATAAGGAGTTAGGGATTGATCTGGTTGAACCTTTGCAAGATCAGCCTCGCAAACCCCGACGACGACACATGGGGTAATAAAAGCAAGATGAGGGAGCAGAAGATCCTATCAAAATATTGTTTGAGGAGGCCCTCGAGAAACAAAGGAACGTGATGATGGATAACTTTTCTTAGATCCTTCAACAGTTGCCCACCGGCAGTGCATCCACATCCAGCAGCCACTATGGAGGTGCCATTCCTTTTAAGGTACAAGTAAACTTTGACATTCCCATATTTGAGGGCCAAATAGATGCAAACGCTATAGATAAATGGTTAAATCTTCTAGAAGGATATTTTTTTGTTCATGATTTTTCTAGCTGGGAAAAGATTACTTTTTCTCTTCTCAAAGCCGCCCCCCACATCAAGGATTGATGGGAAACCTACTATGAGCAGAAGGTGAAAGTACGCCCTCACTATTTTAGCTGCACCCACTTGGAATTCATTCTGGGATGCCATTAAGGAGTAGTACTACCCTGTCGGGAGCTATGAGGATAAACACATAAAGCGGACCACACTATAGCAGGGAAGGGACCAAGATGTGCCAAAGTTTACCAATTCTTTTGATACTCTTCACATGAAGTTGGGTATCAAGGATTCTAAGAAACATTTGATACTCAAGTACCGTGGCTGCCTACACAAGTACATCCAGGATGAGATGGAATTCATGGACATATCCTTGCTCGGCACTGCATACCAATATGCTGTCAAGATCAAGCATAAACTTAAATAGAAAAATCAAGACCTTAGATCTGCTAATCCGAAGCATGGGAAAGGTTCCCCCAAACCACAGAATAAAAGACAAAGCCAAGGTGGGGCTTCCCAAGACAACTCGCCAAAGCCAGAAGCAAAGAATAACACCGCGAAGCGGCAGAAGGATGCAGGAAAGTGGTGTGAGTTTCGTAAGAGCTCCACTCACAACACAAGTGAGTGTCAGGCCAAACAGTCACTGATGGCTAAGTTGAAGGCTTTTGAATCAGATGCATGTTCTAGATTTGAGTTAGAACATGACAAGGGGAATGACAAAGGAAAGAATATTATCGATGCATAGCCCAACGCCATTGTTGCCACCACGGAGATCTATAAGGAGGAACCTAAAGATCCAAATGAGGAGGAGCGCCTCTTCCACTCCCATATGTGGGTAAAGGGTTCCCCTCTACAGTTCATTTTCGACAATGGGAGAAAAAAGAACCTCATTTCAACATAGGTCGTGAAGCAGTTGTGCTTACCAACGACAGCACACCCACAAACATACACCATCGGGTGGATTCACCAAGGATGAAATCTTCGCATGAGCCAATAGTGTCACCTTCCATACAGCATCAACCCCTTCACGGATGAGGTATTATGTGACGTTTCTCCTCTTGATATTTGTGATGTATTATTAGGCCAACCATACTTGTGGAAGCAACATGTTGTGTATGAGTCAAGGCCTCGCACTATTATCGTTACCTTGGGAAATAAGATGTACAGATTACCGAAGGTCGCACAGCCTACTGCCATCTCTTTAGTTACGGAAAAACAATGCAGTAAGCTTATTTCCAAAACCAAGAAAAAAAATCTCGATGATACACCTTAAGGGAAAGAAGAAGACGATGGCCACGACCTCCAGACAGGGCCCCTCCGCACGACAACAACAGATGGACAAGGTCATGGAGGAGTACGAGGATATCTTCACCTTCCCCACAGGGGTGCCTATGCACTTTCAGGTCAAGAACTCCATCGTTCTGACTCTAGGTGTGTCGTTTCCCAATGGACCCATCTATCAACACTCAGCTCTATAGAACGATGAAATCAAGAGGCAGATTCAGGAGTTGTTGCAGAAAGGTCACATCCGACCAAGTTCATCACCCTATGGGAGCTCAATCGTGCTGGTACAAAAGAAGGATGGGACTTGGGATGCAGGAGCATCGAAGGCGTTTTTTTATTTATTTTGTAAATATGTAAAAAAGGGGTGTGATGATTTTTAATATTTTATAAAATAGGAAAATGTGAGGATTTTTGTAAATATCTTTTTATTTAATAAAAGGATATGAGGGAATTTAATTAGTGGAAGGATTTTAGGGATAAAGAGCTATCCTTTAGGAATGTTGAGAGATTTAGGGGTTTGTTGAGGAATTGAAGGGATTGAGCATTTAATTTAATGATTTTTTTTAAATTGTATAAATAGGAGTAAGTTTTGAGAGAAGAAGATAGGGAGATTGTGAGAGAATTGTGAGACTGAGAGTAGGCTTGAGCAGTAAGGCTGTAAGCCTTCAACAATTGTAAAGGGCCACGCCATTGAAACATCTAGCCAGAAAAAGTTGTAAGTCATTGTTTTGTTTCAGTTTACAGAAAAAGATCGATATTTGTATAACAATTGTCCTCTATATAATGAGCTTATCTATGTCAAGGGATTAGTTATGTTAAATCGATCTGAATTTGATTATTAAGGGAAAGAGGAGAGCGCCAGTAATTGTGAAACCCGTTCTGCATATTTGATAAGTGTAAAAAGTGTTAAACCTCTGCGTAAAGAGGTATTTTAATACATTTTAAAATTCACAGTTTAGTGAGAAATCCAGTGCGCTAAACTCTGTTATGTTAGACTGAGTGATTGATAGCAGAAATCGCTATCTATTGGTGCGTTGAGACCATTGTTGAACTAAAGGGCAAAAAGCATATAATAATGTGAATTGAATGTGTTGAAGGAATGCAGGAATAGGTGTCGATTCTCTTGGCAGAGGATTAGATGAACGTCAATTGGATAATGATTTGGAAAGTTGACTTTATGAAAAGTGTTAAACTAAACAGGGTATTTTTATATGCGTTAATCCAATTTTCATGCAGTAATACAGAACAATAGCAGTTTAAATCGATCTCATCCATAGAGGATTTTGATGCGCTGTTTTATGTGGATCAGTATTTAAATTGTTAATTGCAGAAATCGATGGACTTATATTAGTTTGCAACTTGTAAAAGTTTTTGAACAAAGCGCAGATTCGATTCAGTGGAAATTCGAAGCATCGATTATGAGTGCTGGAGGTTGAAAGTCGATTTTATCAGAGAAAGAACCAAAACACTACAATAAAGCATTTGCAGAGTTGACAAAAGACCGAATTTGAGAGCGGATGTGTAATTTCAAAAGTCGATTCATGCCATGATGCATTGAAGGCAGAGAGTAGAGTTCACACATGAGGGCATATTGAAGGCACTGAGACTTAAAGTCTTTGATTGATATTGGGGCAAGAACGCTCTTAGGAAAAGCGTTTACAGGTATGAGTAGCATCGTTTCTAATTTAAATGAATAAATTGATGAGGCTGCGTTGAATTCAGTTAATTGAAGATTGACCATAAAAGTGATGATATAAAAATGGTGGAATAGTATAATGCAGTCGGACATTTTAGAAGTTCAACACTGTTGAAGACATATATAGCTACTATGGATGGAAGTGTTGAACGCACAATTGAAATTGCCAGAGCAATAATGAATGATGAAGGCACAATATGAAAATGAAGACAGAGGAAGGTGTGTTGGCAAATAACGAATTGAGCAGTTAAGGTTGCAGCGTCCAAGGAGGTAAATTGAATGGCAGATCGTTGCAGATGGTACAGCGCTGGAATGAAGTTCATTCCTGGTCAAAGATGCATATATCCAGGTATGAAATTCAGATACAATTGTCTGAATAAGGCGCACATATAGATTGCCATTTTAAAATCTGAACAACGTTATTAATTTGCAATGAATTGGAGTTCCATTATGAAGATGGTATTGAAAGTTGTGGCATGGAATGCTTGTAAAAACAAACCAAGGGTGCATTGGTTGATTTTGATTGTATTAAAAATCCATGTTAATTGAGAAGTGAGTTAAATGCATTCTTAAATGAGAAGCATTGGGGCTTTAAAATAAAACAATGAAACTGATGGTTTTTAAAAAAAAAGTCTTTATAAGACTTGAACAAGGGATTTTTAATGCTATTGAACCTGTTGAAAAGAAGATGGTTGGGTTGTGGGTTTTGAACCATTTGTTGAGGATAGTTTCTGCGAATTATTTTGATTTGAGTTTGCCAAGAATTGAAAGATAAGTTTTTGCATATTAATTGAGATTGCCAGTGGGTGAAAATTGTCGTGTATTGAAGTTTGAATTGGGTAATTGTTTTGAGGCGCATGTTATCATATACATGAGTGTAGAAGATCCTGGATATTGCAAGCTCTAGGCTTGCGTCAAATTTTGGTATCAGAGCTTGGCTCTGTTGAAATGAAGAATGTTTGTTTGAAGACAGAAGGTTTGTTGAACTGAATGTATAATGAAGATCAGATTTTAAATCTGAAATGCAGTATATACAATTGCAAGTGAACAAAATGCAGGCAAAGGAGATCAGATTCTAATCTGACAGTCACGCAACCAGAATGCAGCTGAATGAAGGAAGAATCGTGCAGGTATTGTGTTTGGTTAATTTTGATTTGAGTTCTACTGACAAATAAATGGATTGAGGATTGATGGTTGCAGCAAAGAAGAAACTCAACAAAGAAGGAATTATTGCTGACAGTTGAAGTTTGCCGGATAAAGCCAGAAGATTGGAAGAGAGGATCAGATTTTAAAATCTGATTGACAGTGAAATTTCGCAAAGGAAGCATAAAGATTTGTCGGAACAGATTTGCAGAAGTGGTGAGATTCTGAAGGTAACTGAAGTGCAGGTGAATGGAAGGACAAGATTAGATGAGATCTTGGAGGTAAGATGATATGTTTTTGAAGAATAGAATATTGTAGTCTTTGCATTGAAATATTATTGCAACTAATAGATAAAGGAACCTGGTGAAAGTTTCTAAGTGAAAACATGGAGGTGGCAGAACCTTGAGGAAATCCAATAGAGATTGGATAAGGAAGACAGTTGTGAACAGGCAGATGAGTTGAAGCCAGGAAGAGCAAAGAGAAGTGCTCAAAGGAGGTTCCGAAGATTGAGAACCAATTGCTTAGCAAAAGACTGAGTGAAGAGAGCTTGGTGAGGTAAGTGATGGCAGGACAGGACTTGCTGCTGAAGAGGCTTTAGTGCAACTCATAGAAAAGTGAGTAAGGAACTCATAGAGATGGAAAGGATGATGACTAGTGACAGTCGTAACAAAGGTTCTGAAATAAATCATAGCAGAGGACAAAAGGAGAAAGGCACCAAGGCAGTTGGCATACAGAGACAATTAAGCAAAGAGGAATATGAAAGGGAGAAGGCTGAAATAGAAGTTAAACTTGAGGTGTTAATGGAGATGTTGCAAAGAAATGAGGAAAACCAGAAGCATGGTTATGTCATAAGAAAGAAGCTGAGGTGGCAGAGACTACAAGAGAAGTGGAATCATCAAGTAAATTTGCAGTTGATAAAGGAACTAAGGGAACTTGAACAAGTTATAGATGCCAGCCATAGGATAGAGAAGCTCGAAACAGTTGAGCTACAGCAAAAGGAAGATGCTGAAGAAGATGTTGAAGTTTCGATATGTTACCTAGAGAGTGGACCATTACTTTTTGAAAGTGATGAAGAACTGGAGGAGTTGAATCATATGAATGATTCGAAGCAGCCAGAAGATTTGATGACTGAAGCATCAAATAAGACCGTAAGGTCTTGTGATTTTAAAACTAATGATTTGTGTGTGATTGCAGGTTTGGGAGAAGAGGAAGAGGATCTACTGAAGGATGTTAAGGAAGATTTAGCAGAAGAAAGATCATGTGAGGAAATGGAAGATCGTGTAAAATTTCCAAAGTCCACTCCAAGTAAAATTATTGAGTTATATAGAGAATTGGACTTCCAAAGGAAGAAATTGGAAGAATAGAGGATGAATGTCCGGGATAGATTGCTGAAGAAGGATGACAAAGTGGTTGTCATAAATAATAATCAAAAAGAGATTGCAGATGGAGAGCAAAGGAATGTTGCAGAGGGAAAGGAAGTTTGGGAGGCCACAACATTCATAGTGACAGCTAGAGCAACATGTGAGGCAACATTTATAGTAACAGCAGTAGAAAAGGTGATCAAAACAAGTGAAGAACAAGTAAGAATGAGAGTTCAGCAATCAAGAGATGGAAACAATCAGCAGACAGAGGACATACTGGACAGAGAAATTGAGTTGATAAGGAGGTTAATGATAAAAACATCCCAGAGAAAGACAGCCGAAAGAAAGAAAAGGAGCGACAACAAGAGGATGACAGTGAAAGATTGCAAGAGCAGAGCAAGTGGAGCCCTACAGCACAAAATATGGAAACTTGGAAGACAACAGCAGATGACAACAGTAGTAAAGCAATCGACAAGCATGGGAAGATTACAAAATAAAATTTGGGATCCAGGAGGAGATATCCAGACTTATGACCAAGTGGTCATAAATGTTCTTACATGCGGAGTCTGATGCAGGAGCATCAAGGGCGTTTTTTTTTTATTTTGTAAATATGTAAAAAGGCAGTATGATGATTTTTAATATTTTATAAAATAGGAAAATGTGAGGATTTTTGTAAATATCTTTTTATTTAATAAAAGGATATGAGGGAATTTAATTAATGGAAGGATTTTAGGGATAAAGAGATATCCTTTAGGGATGTTGAGAGATTTAGGGGTTTGTTGAGGAATTGAAGGGATTGAGCATTTAATTTAATGATTTTTTTTAAATTGTATAAATAGGAAGAAGTTTTAGAGGAAAATACATTGAGACTGTGAGAATTTGTGAGATTGAGAACAGGCTTGAACAGCAAGGCTGTAAGCCTTCAGTAATTGTAAAGGGCCATGAGTGTTGGATATCAGGCCAAAGATAAATTTGTAAGTAGCCTCATCTTGTTTATATGAAATATTGCTTCATATTATATATTTTGATTGATGGATTGAGGAACTTTATATTTGATTTTTGAAGTGAGATTTTGGAGTAAATTATGTATGTGAATTGTGAAAAGTAATATGGCAATTTTGTGAAGAATAACAAGGAAAGTTGCGTATGGATTCTGGTTAAATGCATATCTACTATTGGAGATTCGATTAAAAGAAGTGTGCAATGAACAGATCGATATTTATCTAACAATTGTTACTGTGTGAGCTTATTTCTGAATGGCTATTTTAAATCAATCTGTAGTTTGTAGCCAGCACCAGAATAGAAATAGAAGAGCGGGTTCCCTGAAGTTACCAGTCATGGTATGAGTGCATGGCGTTGTTGGTTGAATGATATTGAATGTTGGATATTGCAGACATTAATTTGGATTGATTGTAAAAACCAACAATCGATGCATGAAGAAGACCGATTGGAGCAATTTGGGTATTTGTTATATTGAAATTATGATTGAAGTCTATGCTGCAGGCTTAGATGTGATCGACTTACAGAGTTGAACAAAATAGGATAGCGTGGAGTCCAAGTTGACATTTGAACAGAGGACGTAGAAAAATTGAACATCTCAGAGAAAGGATGGGTTTGGATATCAATTAAGAGGAGATTGATCCACGGCTTTGGCAATTTCACTTTCTGGAATGGTGAAATCACTTTTGAAAATATAAACAACTGTTGTATTTGGTGATATTAATAATGTGTTAACATTTTACAGAATGGAACGATTGTAGTCCTTAGTAGAGACAAAGGAGGTACTATGCAACAGCAAAAGAACTTAAAGGTATACATTCATATTCAACCGATCTGTGAGTGAATTGGATTGCGGAAGTATGAATTTGTCACAGTGTTTTTATGGTTAAATCAGGTTGTAGAATCCGTGATATAGTCATATTTGGTCATGATTTATTAAAGACACAAGGTATAAAATTCGAGATGGAAGAATTGGCGGAATTCTAAGGCATGATTGCACTGTAAAGGCATTCCAAGGCGCAGTTAGGAAAAGGAATCATAAAAGAATTACAGTCAATATGATAGTGATGCAATTGGCTTAATGCTGCATAGCCTAGGTATGGTTTATTACCCCTAATGGTCTTTTGAATTAATATAATGAATCGAATGCTGAGATCTAGAATCTAAGGCGTGTTCTGAATTGTATAGCCCAGTTGTTGTTGACATTCGATATGTAACAGAACTTGAATATTGTAATTTACCATAGTTGGAAATCAATACACAAATGTGTTGGGTTTAATAAATCAAAGATGGAAAGTTTTAAAGGGGACAGGTTTATTTTTACCAAGTCAAAGATTTGATTTCAGAGCTGAAGACCATATATTATTGAGAAAACTGAATGTGGATCGATTTGCCATATGTTGAAAGAAGAGTGACTGTATTGTGTTATTTGGTATTTTGAATTCTGGTCGAACAGGAAAAGTAAGGGCGCATTCTTGAATCAAGCCATATGTGAATGAGAAGTATTAAGATTGCTTATGGAAGCATGGAATGTTTGACGTGATTTGAATGATGATAAGATTTATTGTGTAATGATTGTTGGGTCTTTATGTTAAAACATAAAATGAAAATAGTTTCCACAAGATAATGGCAACGTGTGAGTTTGCTAAGTATTGAGGATTTGATTTGGGGACAAAACTGTGATGTAAGTTGATATGCAACAGATGTTTAAGATCCTGGTATTTGCAGGCTCCTGCCTGCGTCAATTTTTGGTATCAAAGCTTGGCTCTGTTGAATTAAAAAAATGTTTATTTTCTGAATGTGGACAAGAAGGTTTGTTGAACTGAAATGTATTTGTGAATGTGTGATAAATAATGAAGATCATATTTTAAATCTGATATGCAGCATATATAATTGCAAGTGAACAGAATGCAGGTAAAGGCGATCAGATTCTAATCTGAAAGTCAAGCAATCAGAGTACATCTGGGAGAATGAAGAAGAACAATTAAGTTCTTAGAGGTAGGGAAAACAGAATTAAGTAGAGATTGTAGAGACAAAAAGAATCCATAGCGATGTTGGGGAATGGAAATTCACTTGGATCGTGCAGGTATTGTGTTTGGTTAATTTTGATTTGAGTTTTACTGATAAAG
The DNA here is from genome assembly GCA_000404065.3 of Pinus taeda. Lineage (NCBI taxonomy): Eukaryota > Viridiplantae > Streptophyta > Pinopsida > Pinales > Pinaceae > Pinus > Pinus taeda. The sequence goes on from APFE031532485.1 coordinate 116,487, forward strand.
AAAGAGATTGAGAATCGATGGTTGCAGCAAAGAAGGAATTGTTGCTGACAGCTGAAGTTTTCCAGATCAAGCCAGAAGATTGGAAGAGAGAATCAGATTCTAAAATCTGATTGACAGTGAATTGTGCAGAGGAAGCATAAAGATTTGTTGGAACAGATTTGCAGGAGTGATGAGATTCTGAAGGTAAATGAAGTGCAGATGAATGGGAGGACAAGATCAGGCGAGATCTTGGAGGTAAGATGATATGTTTTTGAAGAATAGAGTATTGTAGTCTTTTGCATTGAAGTATTATTGCAAATCCCAAAAGGCAATTGCTAACAGATAAAGGAAGCTGGTGAAAGTTTCTAGGTGAAAACAAAGAGGTGGCAGAACCTTGAGGAATTCCAATAGAGATTGGAAAAGGAGGACAGTTGTGTTCTTAGAACATGCAAATGAGTTGAAGCCTAGGAAGAGCAAAGAGAAGTGCTCAAAGGAGGTTCCAGAGATAGAGAACCAATTGCTTGCCAAAAGACTGAGTGAGGAGAACTTGGTGAGGTAAGTGGCGGCAGGACAGGACTTGCTGTTGAAGAGGCTTTAGTGCAACTCATAGAAAAGTGAGTAAGGAACTCATAGAGATGGAAAGGATGATGACTAGTGACAGTCGTAACAGAGGTTCTGAAATAAACCACAGTAGAAGACAAAAGGAGAAGGATGCGAAGGCAATTGGCATATAAAGACAATTAAGAAAAAAGGAATATGAAAGGGAGAAGGCTGAGATAGCAGTTCAACTTGAGGTGTTAATGGAGATGTTGCAAAGAAATGAGGAAGACCAGAAGCATGGTTATGTCATAAGAAAGAAGCTGAAGTGGCAGAGGCTACAAGAGAAGTGGAATCACCAGGTAAATATGCAAATGATAAAGGAACTAAGGGAACTTGAACAGGTTATTGATGCTAGACAGAGGATAGAGAAGCTCGAAACCGTTGAGCTACAACAAAAGGAAGATGCTGAAGAAGATGTTGAAGTTTTGATATGTTACCCAGAGAGTGGACCATTACTTTTTGAAAGTGATGAAGAGCTAGAGGAGTTGAATCATATGAATGATTCGAAGCAGCCTAAATACTTGATGACTGAAGCATCAAATAAGACCGTAAGGTCTTGTGATTTTAAAACTAATGATTTGTATGTGATTGCAGGTTTGGAAGAAAAGAGGATGAATGTCCAGGATAGATTGCTAATGAAGGATGACAAAGCAGTTGTCATAAAAGAAATTGCAGATGATAAGCATAGGAATGTTGCAGTGGGAAAGGAAGATTTGGAGGCCGCAACATTCATATTGACAAATAGAGCAACATGTGAGGCAACATTTATATTAGCATCAGCAGAAAAGGTGCAAAACAACAGTAAGGGTGAAGAGCAAGCAAGAATGAGAGTTCAGCAATCAATGGATGGAAACAATCAGTAGACAGAGGACATACTGGACAAAGAAATTGAGTTGATAAGGAGGTTAATGACAAAAACATCCCAGAGAAAGACAACTGAAAGAAAGAAAAGGAGCGACAACAAGAGAATGACAGTGAAAGATTGTAAGAGCAGATCAAGTGGAGCTCTACAACACAAAATATGGAAACCTGGAAGACAACAGCAGATGACAACAGTAGTAAAGCAATCGACAAGCATGGGAAGATTACAAAATAAAATTTTGGATCCAGGAGGAGATATCTAGACTTATGACCAGGTGGTCATGAATTTTCTTACATGGGGAGTCTGATGCAGGAGCATCAAGGGCGCTTTTTTATTTTGTAAATATGTTAAAAGGGGGTGTGATGATTTTTAATATTTTATTAAATTAATAGGAAAATGTCAGGATCTATTGTAAATATCTTTTTATTTAATAAAAGGATATGAGGGAATTTAATTAGTGGAAGGATTTTAGGGATAAAGAGCTATCCTTTAGGGATGTTGAGAGATTTAGGGGTTTGTTGAGGAATTGAAGGGGTTTAGCATTTAATTTAATGATTTTTTTAAAATTTTATAAATAGGAAGAAGTTTTAGAGGAAAATACATTGAGACTGTGAGAATTTGTGAGATTGGGAGCAGGCTTGAACAACAAGGCTGTAAGCCTTCAGTAATTGTAAAGGGCCATGAGTGTTGGATATTAGGCCAAAGATAAATTTGTAAGTAGCCTTATCTTGTTTATATGAAATATTGCTTCATATTATATATTTTGATTGATGGATTGAGGAACTTTATATTCGATTTCTGAAGTGAGATTTTGGAGTAAATTATGTATGTGAATTGTGAAAAGTAATATGGCAATTTTTTGAAGAATAACAAGGAAAGTTGCGTGTGGATTCTGGTTAAATGCATATCTACTATTGGAGATTCGATTAAAAGAAGTGTGCAATGAACAGATCGATATTTATCTAACAATTGTTACTGCATGAGCTTATTTTTGAATGGCTATTTTAAATCAATCTATAGTTTGTAGCCAGCACCAAAATAGAAATAGAACAGTGGGTTCCCTGAAGCTACCAGTCATGGTATGAGTGCATGGCACTGTTGGTTGAATGATATTGAATGTTGGATATTGCAGACATTAATTTGGATTGATTGTAAAAACCAACAATCGATGCATGAAGAAGACTGATTGGAGCAATTTGGGTATTTGTTATATTGAAATTATGATTGAAGTCTATGTTGCAGGCTTAGATGTGATCGACTTACAGAGTTGAACAAAATAGGATAGCGTAGAGTACAAGTTGACATTTGAACAGAGGACGTATAAAAATCGAACATCTGAGAGAAAGGATGGGTTCAGATATCAATTAAGAGGAGATTGATCCATGGCTTTGGCAATTTCACTTTCCGGAATGGTGAAATCATTTTTGAAAATCTAAACAACTGTTGTATTTGCTGATATTAATAATGTGTTAACGTTTTACAGAATGGAACGATTGCAGTCCTTAGCAGAGACAGAGGAGGTACTATGCAACAGCAAAAGAACTTAAAGATATACATTCATATTCAATCTATCTGTGAGTGAATTGGATTGCGGAAGTATGAGTTTGTCACAATGTTTTTATGGTTAAATCGGGTTGTAGAATCCGTGATATAGTTAGATTTGGTCATGATTTATTAAAGACACAAGGTATACAATTCGAGATGGAAGAATTGTCGGAATTCTAAGGCATGATTGGACTGTAAAGGCGTTCCAAGGCGCAGTTAGGAAAAGGAATCATAAATAAATTACAGTCAATATGATAGTTGATGCAATTGGCTTAACGCTGCATAGCCCAGGTATGGTTTATTACCACTAATGGTTTTTTGAATTAATATAATGAATCGAATGCTGAGATCTGGAATGTAAGGCGTGTTCTGAATTGTATAGCCCAGTTGTTGTTGACATTCGATATGTAACAGAACCTGAATATTGTAATTTACCATAGCTGGAAATAAATACACAAATGTGTTGGGTTTAATAAATCAAAGATGGAAAGTTTTAAAGGGGACAGGTATATTTTTACCAAGTCAAAGATTTGATTTCAGAACTGAAGACCATATAAAACTGAATGTGGATCGATTTTCCATATGTTGAAAGAAGAGTGACCGTATTGTGTTATTTGGCATTTTGAATTCTGGTCGAACAGGAAAAGTAAGGGCGCATTCTTGAATCAAGCCATATGCGAATGAGAAGTATTAAGATTGCTTATGGAAGCATTGAATGTTTGACGTGATTTGAATGATGATAAGTTTTCTTGTGTAATGATTGTTGGGTCCTTATGTTAAAACATAAAATGAAAATAGTTTCCACAAGATAATGGCAACATGTGAGTTTGCTAAGTATTGAGGATTTGATTTGGGGACAAAACTGTGATGTAAGTTGATATGCAACAGATGTTTAAGATCCTAGTATTTGTAGGCTCCTGCCTGCATTAATCCCCATTGTAGATCTGTGCTTTTCAAATCGGATGGTTTACAAAGATTTCGGGTGGGACATAAGCCCAGAGAATACCTACCCGAAATGGGTAGTTTTCTCTCTCCACCTAGCTGCTATGTGTCAAACATAAGTGGAATCGGGTAAGCTCCACTAAAAACCACTTACCCCTTTGCATCTACCTGAAATTCTGCCTTTTAGCTTAAAAGTCGCCTTTTCGTACGTCTCGCGGACCCACGGGGGTTTTTAGATACAATATATATATTCTTCGAGTCCGGCCTTTCTATTATAATCCTTTTTTATAGAAATACATATAAACAAATATATATGAAGGGCTTTTGATATATCAATAAAAACCTTTACAACCCGCGATAAGGCAGACACGCTGAGTTATAAAATATAGCATATAAACTATCGGGTCCGGAATCCCCATTGCTCATTCACAATCGGCGCTCTCCCATTATATATACTATATTAATATAATTATAATATATATATATAATCATTTATGCGAATATGGGACGAACCTGCCACAATTATAAAAACATCAATATATATGACGTTTCGGGCGTCCAGCCCAGTGATTCGCAAAATTTGCAAATTGGCATAGTCAATATATATAAAATATCATCTATCTCTGTATGGAGTTATAAATCATGGCGTAATCAATATCGGGTCCGACCTATCGTTATTTCAGACTTACCAGTATTATAAATATAATATATATCCTTTTGGGTCCGTGATCACAAATCACGATCGACGGAA
>APFE031532486.1:0-19740 GCA_000404065.3 Pinus taeda
CCCCATCTCTCTCTCTACCTTCTGACTTTGTTACTTTCTTCTTCCCTCTCTCTTTCTCTCTCCCCCTCTTTGCCCCTCTCTCCCAATTCCATCAATATGTCTCCCTCTCTCTCTTCCCTTTCTCTCCTTATAGGTCCCCCTGTATCCCCCTCTCTCCCACTTCCATCTATATGTCTCCCTCTCTCTCTTCCCTTTCTCTCCTCTCTCTCCTCTCCTTCTCTTTGTCTTCCCTCCTATCCTATCTCCCTCTCTCTGCATCTCTCCCTTGTCTCTCCCTCTCTCTCGACCTCTATCTCTCTATGTCTTTCTTCTTCCCTCCCTCCTTCTTCCCCTCCAAATCCTCCTCTCTCCCTCCCTCTCTCCTCTCCTTCTCCTTATCTCTCTCTTCATTCCTATCTCCCTCTCTCTTACAGCTTCCTTTCTCTCTCCTCCTCGTCACTCTATGTAGTCAATCCTATAAGCAATGAATAAAATATTTTACGTTTTAGTTTTTTTATTGTGAACTGAGTTATGGTTTTTCAACATGTGGTATTGATAAGCCATTGTATTGTAACAAAACCTATTTATAATTTAATAATATCAATGGTAAAGTAAGTGTGGATTTCCATGGTTAAGAAACTTGTTATATTGTAAGTTTATTGTAAGTATTAATTTTTTATGTGCTTATTAATTTAATTTAAATATGGTTATGTAATCATTATTAGTAATAGAAGGTCATCTTTTGCACAATATAATGCCATATGGATAAATTCCTTACATATTTTATGCCATGATTTATGGATATGGTTGCAGTATTCATCAATGATTTTTAGATTAGGGTTCTTCTCTATTTCGAGGGCTTCTTGAATAATTCGAGAATTATAGAATAATATAGAGGCTAGGATTTTTTATTTATCAAAATAAATTAAGTGCTTGGACTTATAAGAGTGGCAAGTGATGGTAAACTTTGAAAGACAATTATGGTTAGTATTATCCATGTGTTCCTTGAGGCGGGCTTTGGATGTGTGATCAGTTTGGCCAGTATAATATTTACCGTAAGAATGAGGAATTCGATAAACCCATGATCCTAGAATGGGATATGTTGTCTTTGGCCGATCAGAGCGATTTTTTGAGGGTTTTATGGGGCTCAAGTACAATTTTTATGTTATTCTTGGCCAAGATATTTGCAGTAAGATTAGTGGTTCTTTTAATGTATGGGAGGCTGACTTGGCCACAAGAGGGAGAGGGATTATAATTGGAGGATCCAGGGTGAGCAATAGAATGGGAGGAATAATCGTTGGCTTTAAAGACCTTAACCAGATGGGATTTTTTAGCTGAAAGAAATTGGGGAGGAAATATTCTTAGAGCTATGTAGAAGAGGGTTTTGAGAACACTTGACTTTTGGGATGGGTGGTAATGAGAAAGGGCATGGAGACTTGATGGGAGAGGGAGCCATTGGGTGGCGGGAAACAAGGACGTCTAATAACGGAAGGGAATTATCAGATTCAATTTCCATAGTGAACTAGATATAAGGGGGGATGTTATTAAAATGGGAATGAAAGGCAGGTCCACCATATTTCCAAATGACAAAAGTGTCGTGAACAAACCAAAACAAGAATTTGGGTTTGAGATGCCAATAATTAAAAGCTATGGTTTGAAAGTGTTCCATAAAGATGTTAAACTATCGGAGAAAGGGGCCTTGCAAAATAAAATTATAATACTAAAACTTGAATTTTATAATTTTTTTTTAATTTTTTTTTTATTTTCAACTCTTTATTATTAATTGAGCCAAGAATTAAATGTTTACATTATAACATCTCCACCATAATGAGTTCTACATAATTATTTTTAATCTTTCATCATTTTTTAATTGAATGCACACATAAATGTTAAATGTTAAACATTTGTACTTGACATCTACTCTACCCCATATTGACTCTAGGTGCAATAATAATTTTGTAAGGATATTTAAATTTCATGAATAAGCACATAAAACTTAATGCTTACAATATAAAAAAAAAAATTAGCCATAGATATTCACCCCCACTTTACCATGCATATTATTAACTACATAATACCATGGCCACTATGATGGGTTATCAATACCACATGCCCAAAAACTATCTCTCATTTCACTATCAAAATAAGACTTACAATATAACAAGATTCTTAACCATGAATACTCACGCCAATTTATGGATATTATTAACTTAACCATACTATATCATGGGCCAATATCATGGCTCATCAATACAGCATGCTCAAAACCCATATCTCATTTCAAAATCAAAATATCTTTTTTTTTTTAAACTTAATTTTATTAAATTTTTGTGTTGAGAGACACTCTCCATTCCAATATGGAAGAGATGTTGTAATGTCCTATAAATTACACAAAAATAAAAATAAAAATAAAATGTAAAATTATTAATTAAAAATTTTTGACTTCGAAATTACATAAAAAGAAAAAATAAGTAAAAAATAAAATTAATAATTAAATGAGCCTAGATCCATCTTAATTTCAAATACATCAAGCTAAAGGAATCAAATCTCTAGAGGTGCAAAACTTTCTTCATATTTTATATTCTCTTTTAATTGCCAATATTTATGGGAGGTATGAGGGAGATTAGTTGGATAGGAAATATGGTTAAAGTGCCAAGATATTGAAAAGAGGAAATTACTATGCGGGATAGTCACAACCATAAATATAGTGTTTTTGCTTGTGGAGATGACAATAGGTATATCAAGAAGTTCAAGTGAGATGTCAAGCATATCCTAAAATTGCCACTTTTGGTATGTATCAAATGATATATTATTCTAATTGAAATGTTCTAATTTAATATAATTATTTGCAACTATCACATTAACTTCAACCCTAACTATCAAATATTCTTTTTCTTTTAAATATACTATATAAATGTTAACATTTAAAAAGAAGTGTTAATTTAATTTGTTTTATTAGAACATCTTTAATTTAAATAAATTTATTTTATATATTTTATAGATATTAACATTATTTCAACTTAATTTATTTTATTAAACATCTTCAATTTAAATATATCTAATTTATAAATAAATACTATTGGGCTCGAACAGATATTTTGTTGGGGAATACTGTCGGTCTCCTTGTCTCCTCGTTCGCAGTCCATTGTCACAAGCTACATAAATATGAAATCAGCTATCAGCACTTATATAAAAAACTTCACGAAAATCTGAATCAGCGGAGCTCATTTTACTGCCTGCCCCTGTAATTTTGAGGCGAATATTACATCGATCATCAGAGCAGAAATAACTGTGTAAATAATTAAGAATAATTTTGTAAAATAAGGTGAAATCACAACTATACATAGCTAAGACAAAAATGAAAGAAAGATGAAACAGTAGGAAACAATTTTTTTGTTAAAGCAATGAATCAAGTTAATATAAATAACTTCTTTGTAAATATATTAATTAAAGTAAAGTAATGAATCAAGTTAATCTAAATAAGGGGACACATTCATTTTTAAATACAACAAACTTAAAAAAATCCCCTTGTTTTAAGAAAACATCAAGTTATTAAAACTCTTATTCCATGTATTACCAAGTAGATAAAGATAGGAACTAACAAACAACCATTGCCTAAAATGAATTTCAAGACTGTTAGTAGATGTTTTATCAAGAACGCATAAAGAATGATTTTTTAATTTTAGCTTCGTTTTTATTTAAAATGAAAAGGATATAAAATTTTTTTTTTAGCATGGATTATTTTATGATTACTTATCGTATGATCATGAAGCAATAGAGGTCATATTTGGAATCAAAATGTTCTAAATGCATGAAATTAATGGTACAAAGAGGAATCTTGAATAGTTCTAGTTACATAATTCTCCATTGCATTATGTTAATGCTTGTAATTCAGAGTTATCATGGTGTTTTTAAGAATAATAACTATTCATCTCCTTGATATACTCACGAAGATCATTTAAAAAATCTTTGAAATGAACTACTTCCAACACACTCAATAAAGATATTATTCACAACTTTTAAATAAGTTAAAGAACCCTTGGTGAAGGAAATTTCAGCATGCAATGCTTCCAACACACTCGATAAATATATTACTCACAACTTTTAAATTAGTTAAATAACCTTTGGTGAAAGAACGTGCAACAAAATAAAAAAAATTGACTATAGGCCAGAGCAACAAGAAAAGTCATATGCATTGTCACAGAGGAGAACAAAATGAGGGAATTTATAATAAAGATAAGCAAAGTCAACAGTTGCACAAATTAAGATTCAGTTGATAGTTAAAGCAGTGGGATCTAATGGTGGAAGAAGTTTCAATCGTTTAACATTGGATCTGACAGTGCACAAGAGTACATAGTGGTAACCAAGGGAGTTCTTCCCAGAGGGAATGACTTACGGTGTAATAAATAGTTCTATTTTATTTTTAGTATGAAATATAAGTTAGATATCAATTGCATTATTCATATACGTTTAGAGTAAGATTTAAAATTATTATTAATTAGCTATAAACAAAATATTGTAATATACATTTTAAGTTCAAATATATGTAAAGTAATTGAAACCAAAATTCATAAATAAGTGTGTTTTATGATGACGATGATGTAGAATGTTCAGTAAGACCTATAGGGTCTACTAGATAAGAAGGTAAGGATTAAAAATATTTCCTTAACATTTTATTTCTATGCTCAAAAAGAAGTGAAAGAAGGGCTCCCACTTAAGAGTTTTGTTCAATGTTGAGTTAAAAGGTTAAGAAGGTTGGTAGTATGATACATATTTGGAAAAATAGATCGAATATGAGTATAAGATAGACAATCTAAAATAGTGATTTTCATATTCAACTCTCCTACGATTGCACAGGGGACAAAATCTTTCATCCCATAGTGCTATTTCATCCCATGGTGCTTTGGGAAATGATCAATGTTGAGTATCATTATAAAACTCACGAGAATATGTTCTAATCTTGGAAATGTTCATTTTCTTTTTAACTGTTATCACCAAAAAATTGATCATCTAGTCTAATTTACTAGATGGATCGAACTACATATGTAAAGCCAATTTTACCATAGTAAAATTGCTTTCACCATGAGAAATTATTTAATAAACCACCTTCATTAAGTAATTTATATTTAAACCCATGAAGAATGATTAATAAATCACTATTTATTTGATTTTCTTCTAGGAATAATTAATTAAACCATTGTTTTATTATTATTCCTTGTCAAATTTGACCCAATCATGAAAAATAAAAAGATAAATAGTTATTTATCTTATTTTTCTCTAAGAATAATTAATTAATCACTAATTAATTATTATTCTTTGTTAAATTTGACTAAATCCCTTAGGAATAATTAAATAAATCCTTATTTGTTTATTATTCCTTAACTAATTCCTTGAGATGTTAAATAAATCATTTATTTATTTGTTATTTCTAAATAAAAGTTTAAATGCTTTTTCCCTCCTAACCAAATATAATAAAATATTCCAAGTTGTTATTCCAAAAATGGGATCAACAATATTTTATTATTGCTCATTATTCATGGATAACTCAATATTTTATTACAAATAGAAGGGTTTTCCATTAATTATTCACTTTTGATTATTTTCATTGTTGCATTCACTATTGTAACTCTGATTATTTTCATTGTCACACACCATATTTTGCTAGGTTCATGCATTATAGAGGAGAGAGACTCTACATAAGCTGAAGACATTTGAGGATAGCCAAGAACCCATCCAATAGAGGGGGACTGGTAACATTTATTTGTTCTCTTCACATGTGTTATTATAAAATTATTCTTTACATATTTGGTTTCCATTCGATGATTGGAGTTATTACTCTTTATTTTTGTTGTTTAACTATGATTGTGGCATAGATTAGAATTTGGATTCATTTGCTAAGTGAGATATGGTGAATTTGGAGAGGAGGAAAAGGCCTTAAACCTTGTTGAGATCGTAGCAGACAAACCGACCGTCAGAATCAGGATCTATGACTTTCAGGTAGGTGCCCTTACTCATCTCTTCAATTTTAGTGGTTTATTTCCTGATTTTTGGCACCTGGTAGGTCCTTGAGAGACCCTTTCACTTGCTCATAGTTGCATCGCACTTTTTAGGTCCAGAAGTGCGATCTGGCTTGTAGGAAATAGCTGGAAACTTGCGAGCTCGCACTTTTTGGGCTGAAAACTATGATTTGTGGCTAGAGGAAGGGTTGGTCTGCTGGCCTAGTGGGGCATGTAGGCTTATTAGTGTAGACCATTGTTTTCTTCTATTTACTAACAGGACATGTGGTGTTTTGCAGCCATGGCAGAGCCGAAAATCAACTGGCATGAATGAGACTTGGATATTCTTCGATCCGAGATCTAGGGGGATCACGCATTTCGAGGGGTGTTGGCTCGTTATGGGGTTCTCAAGTTGGTGGAGAACCCATTGATGAGGGTAGGTGTGCCCTTGCTATTGAGAATTGTGAGCTATTGGGACCCAGACCAAGAGGTCTTTTTTGTGGAGGGGCACAAGATCGAGCTCACATTACAGGATATTTGCTTCTTGACTGGACTTCCTCCGCTCAGAGTAGTGGGGGATATTCATCTGGTGTTACCTCATGGGAGGAACATTATTGAGTTCATGGAGTGCCATTGTCGACAAGGTGTTCATGTCAAGGGCATGCCTATCCCACTTCCTAATCTAGAGAGGCTAGAGACACAGGTTGTTGTTGTAGTTGTGTTACGAGACTTGGGTAGAGAGGCGTTCCATCACATCACTATTGGGGATATGATGTTGGTTAAGAGTGTTTTGGCTGGGACCTACTATGAGTGGGCCTAGATGATGCTGTTGTTGGTGAAATGGTAGTTGAGTCTTTGCAAGAGGCAGGTGAATCGTGACTATGCTTTTCGTACAATACTGTGTCTGTTATTCTTTGAGAAGATACCCACTATCCATCCTCTTGTACAGATCCGAGATGGGGACCAACAGGAGCCCAGGATGCATCGCTCGGGGCAGCTACTACAGAGAGTAGGAGGAGGGGGAGTCGGACAGTTGTTCAAACTAGAGTTTTTCACACACTGGGATCAGATGTCCCTTTACATTAATGACTACCCTCATAGTGGGAAGAACTATCAGGGGAATCATCACTTGCCACTTCCACCAAGGCAAGCATGGGGACCAGACGATAAGTGTTAAGTTGTTATGTTTTATGGTGCATTTTATATTTATATCACATGTATATGGTACTGAGTGTGAAATATGTTGTATGCAGACATAGCACCAGTGAAGTCCGTAGGATATGCAGGTCAAGCCACAACGCCGACGGCTATAGATCGAGGGACATCATCCTCACAACAGGGTCTAGAGGATACTACATGCTTGATGATTTGCATTGTAGGTTTGATGTGCTCTTGACTAGGCTTTTAGAGTGTGGATGGAACAACTTAGAGGACCCATAAACAAATGACTGCACCAGTCTTCCCTCAAAATGGTGAGGTATCATGAGGTATGTGGCGATGGAAGGTCAGGTAGTACATGATGTACATGCAGGTGGAGCAGAGCGTTTGGCGTAAGATACTCTGGATAGTGACTAGATGTATGGACATGTGGGTCCCTTTGATTGTGATTTTTGTAACATGCTATGGGCATGTCGAATGTATTTAGAGCTATGGCTCCAAATACGTTTATGATACATAATATGACTATTTGTGGCAGATCCAATGCACATGTTGTTTAAATGGACTAACATATGAAAGGGGGTAAAAATGGCCCATGCTATCGAGGCTAGGTTCCAAGAAAAGCAACTTACACCATCAACATGACTAATATACGATGTGGATGATGGATCCATCTAAAAGGTGAAAAATACAATGGATGAGATGATGCAATCTACCTAAATTCATGGCAAAAATAAAGAAACACAAATCAAAGGGATGTGTTATGAGAGAAATTTCTTGAGGTAGAGCGCATTGAGAGAGTTAGGAAGGAAATGACCTTCAAAATCCTCTAAAGAAATGCCCCCTTACTTAAGGGTAGGGGTAATCAGGGGTAGACATAGCTTCCATGGTGTCCTCATTAGGTTGGGAGATGGGTGGATAGGAGGAAGACTAACTACATGATGTGGCGGGATTACCTCATTCACCAACCTAAGAAATAAGGTTCACATACGCATCATATGGAATGGTAGAAGACAGACTAGTAGATGGAGGATCTATTGATGTTGAGACGTGGGATTCTATTGGAAGAGGTTCGATAGAAGCATGCACAAAAACCTCAAAAAGGTTTTCCTGCGAGGAACTCAAGGATGACAATAGGTAAAGAATGGGTCCTGTGGTGTCTGCCATCTCAACATCAGGGGGAGGGATCACAATAGTAGGGCTAGAGTCTCCCTATTCTGGTTGACTAGTGGTACCAAAATCCATAGGTAAAGGAGTAGAGGTTCCACTATGAGTGGCCTCGTATTCACGAATCATCCCAACGCAATCACAAAATTCATCGAAATGAGGGAAACAATGAGAATATTGACCATGAATATGGCACAGGGCACAAGGGTGGTTTGTGTGAAGCATTTTGAGTTTCTTAGGTGGGACCATTAAGTTAACATGGACTTCTCAGATATTCCACTCAGGGAACGCTTCATGAACCAAAGGTTTAAGTTGAGTAAGCTTAGGATAATTGTTGGTGGCGTGCCCAACAACCTGACACAAAGCACATGGGCGTGTCAAATTTGGGGCCTCGTCCTACAAATATTTCCTTTTAGCTTTGACACTTTGGCCAAATTCCTTTGCAACAGGAGTTGGTTCTTGTTGAGGTTTTAATGGAACTGAAGTAGCAGCAAGGGTATATTGTGCTATATAACCCCACCCCCCCATTTCAATATTTTTCTTAATTTTATTCTAAGATGCTAAATAGGAAATAGGGTCCCTTTAGTTTGTAAAAGGAAATAAAATCTTTACATATAAATCAATTTCTTTGTTTCTCACTTTTTAAATAAAAGTGCTTCAAAAGCCCCTTTAAAAACAACACACATCGCAAATTGCAATCGATTAAGGTTAAGGAACATACAATCTGTATGATATTATTGTGATCTGAAATTCTCAACCTTATATCTTCTTAAGAAAATCATTGACAAACATGCGATATGATAAAGCAATCGCATATCGCCTATCGCATCGCAGATTCCAAGTGATAGGTTTAATAGGATATTAAAACTTTGTGATGCAATAAGATTCTCGCATCAAACTCACATATTGCAATCCCAATGGAAATAAGTGATAATCACCTCGGGCATGCACAATGCGATTTTTTAATATAATAAAGTGGTTTAATGATAATACAGAGAAAACATGATACAGGCAGTCAAATAAATATTTTCCCAACTCTATGTGTCAGGTCATCGTTGATCGCAATCACAGAAATTAGAAAGACTCTTAAAACATGGCACTTACACCTCCCAACTTGCAATATGTGATGGCTCTTCAATAGAATATATATTGAAGATGCTCATCGCAAAGTCGGAAATTTTATGAATCACATTCTAATTAGGCCTTAACAAAACTGCGATGCGATCTATTTATTGAAAATTTAAGTTTCACATCATTAAATACGACAAAACATTAAAAATAGTAATGACTTCAGTCCTTCAAGATTTCATCGTTCATGTTAATATTATTTCACTATATGAAATCTTTGGCACCAAATACTCTTGCCCTAATTTTCGACTGTACTATTATCACCACTATCTGTTCAAGCATTAGCCGCTCTGAAAGTTTAATTTTATCGCTCTTTTCTATTTCATATAATTGCAGTTTGAATTTGGAAGTATGTAGCCAGCTAAAATGAGAAAGAAAGCTCGAAAGATGAAAGCTTCTCCAGTAGTACTTGAAGGAACAGAAAGAGTTGTGTTGATCTCAGATACGACATGTCAGGACAATGGGAAAATTTCATGGTAAGGCATATATGATATGATGGGAGACGAAAATCCTAAGGTAACTAAAGGATAGGCAACAACGCATGGACTTGTAGAACCTGAGAATACACTATGTGATTTAGCCGACTTTTTTCTTCATAGAATAGTGGCTCGACCAAAGATTTTGCCATAAAATGACATGGTAAAATGGGTAGTTGAGGGCATCAATATAACAGACAGGATGCTATTCGCAGCCGACGAAAGATTGTTTGGATCCTTTAAGCTTGAGGACTTGAATAAAATGTATCACTTGTCGGAGTCTCATAAGTGGTATAAGAAATCATTCCTTGAATCTTTCATGAAGGAAAATGAAATAGAATCCGACCCCATCAAACAATGGAGGAACTTCCCTAACAAACACAAGCATGAGTCATCTGGTATGTATTTTGAGGACTCTCTAGCACCTCCATATTGTTATGCTACCACAATGAAGTGTAGGCTATTTGGGAGCCCCAATTGTGCTAAGTTTTCCATTGAAATGGTCCCGTTAATAGAAGCAACATTGAATTCTTTCGTGATGGATTTGGCTTCTGTCTTATGAGACAAAATGGTAGTCCAAATACTTGATTATAGGAAAAACAAGTTTGTGACCACTCCAGTTGTCCTCCATTCTATATGTGTGCCTACATAGTCGACACCATTTGTTTCAATTCTGATTTTCCTATCATGGGATGGAAATGGACTATTCAAGGCCCAACTCCTATCCATATTTACCATAAAGACCTATGTAAGAAACAATATAAGATGAATTTTTACAATATTTTCCATGGCTTCATCCTACGCGTTCATCAAGCCATCTTTAATATACCGGCCTGTTGGTTGTTCAAGGAAGCTAGCATCGATCTAACTTCAATTGGCAGTTGGTTTGGGGAAGAATTGTTTACATACATTAGGGTTTTTGGCAGCATTAGCAACCCGCATGTCCTTCCCCACGTTGTTGTTATTATGCCCCATAGAAGCCCACTATTGTTATTGTTGTGCCCCTACAATATTATTGTTATGTAGGCTCTGATTGTATTGGGACCCCTAAGACTCCTATATATAGAAGTGGGGTCTTGTCATTTGTATCATCCAAGAATTCTTCATTTATATAATGTAAAGGAGGTTGCCCCCTTGACGAGGTTGATTTTGAAGTCGTTGATCTATATTTTATATCTTTTTGTGAGCTGGTTTCATAACATTTTGTATTACAGCCTTTGGATTCCAAGGTTTCACCGCTCCAAATAGGTCATCATGGAATTTTAGCTATAACATTTTTCCTACAAAGTTTTAGAATCTAAAAAAAAAACCCATTTAAGAAGAAATCATTTTGAACCTTGGGTCCAAATTTCAGATCTTGGCGTCCTATATTTTCGGAGATATGATCACAGGAATTTAGGGTTTTTACAAGCTCCAGAATTCCATCACAAATAGGTCATTGTGTAATTTTCACTATAATTTGTTTTCTATGAAGGTGCAGACACTAAAATTACGACCTATTTGAGCCAAAATCGTAATGAATCTCATGTTTGAATTTTAGATCTTGTTTCACTATATTTTCGGAGATATGGTCCAATCCATTTAGGGTTTTTGCAAGCCACCAAATTACATCCCAAATAGGTGACCTACGGAAAATCATCATAACTTTATCTCTAAGAATTATCTTGAAATTTAATAAAATTTTATAGAAATATAACTGCCTGTAATTTTCTCTGTATTGGTTTTAGGTCCTAAGGTCGAAAAAATGACATGTGAAACTTCGTATAAGTTTGCTCTATGGAACCATTCTATAATTAGGTCATCATGGGAGATTTAGCATAACTATTTCTTGGAGAATCCAATACTAAATAGACTTGTGGGGTTGGAAAGAGGACTCAAAGGGATATTGAAGGAGACAATTTTAGACCTTGGAGATCCAAAATTACAGAGATAAAACAAATTAAATATGAAGCTCCTACAAAGTAAAAAAATTTGTGTAGGTTTTGCATAAGTTTGGTTGAAAAATTAGTTTGAAGGAATTCAAAGGGCGTGGAAGCTAAGATGGATGGTATAGAAGAAAAAATTAAAGGCAACATGTATGATTTTAAGGCAGATTTGACAAAATTTCTACAAGAAATGCTTAGTAATGGTGAAAAGGTAGTAAAGGAAAGTCATGATGAGAACAAAAGAAATGTTAATCATGATTTCATAGACTCTGACATTGGATTAAAGACCCACCATGTTCCAAAGATCGATATGAGGAAGTTTGATGATAAAGATCCCATAACATTGATACTACATATGGAGCAATATTTCAATCTCCATAATGTGTAAAACACACAAAAGGTATGCATTGCAACTTTATATATGGAACCAAATCAATTTGTATGGTATCGGTGACTTTTCTCTCATAAACAATTTCTCACTTAGGAAATTTTTATGGAAGAAATGATAGCACATTATGAGGATACAAAAAGCAACACCTTTTTTAGCCAATTGATAAATCTCAAACAAAACTGTTCAATGATGGAGCACATGGAGGACTTCCAAAAATTGAATATAAGGGTAAAGGATATTCCAAAGGAGCATAGGATTGATGTTTTCATAGGGACTTTAAATGATAACATCCAACATGAGTTTCACCTTTGGGAACCTGATTCACTGGAGAAGACATTCAGGTTGCAAGAAAAATGGAAAGAAAAATTATGGCAACGAGGAAGTCTACCACTTACAACTATAAAGACGGAAGTTTTGCTTCCCCTAGCCTTTCACCTCCAACAAGGTTGACACCACAAAAATTGGAAGAAAAAAGAGCAAATTTTTTTTGTTACAATTGTGATAGAAAATACACTAAAGGTCATCAGTGTGCTAAGAAGAAATTAATTTACATAGATGGGGAAGAGGAACAAGAAAAGGAACAAGAAATGTCAAAAGAAGAGGATATACACCAAGAAATAATCCTAGAGAAGGAAGAAATGAATATAACCATATCTTGTAATGCATTGAAAAGAATTACCACTCCTCAAACTCTCAATATAGAAGGGCATATCATGAAGAAAAAGGTAATAGTGTTGATTGATTCGGGTAGTACCCATAATTTTATTCATTGTAAGATAGCCAAGGAATTGAATTTCTTCCTATATCTAGCACCAGAGTGTCAAGTAATGGTTGAAAATAGAGTAACCATAAATTTATCTAGAAAGTGGCATAATATCAAGCTATCCATGGGAGAATATGTCTTGAATAGTTCAATGCTTTCCATTCTAATGGGTGGTGCAGATGTTGTACTAGGAGTCCAATGGCTACAATCTTTGGGTGTGATAGCTTTTAATTTTCAAGAAATTTTCTTTGGGTGTGATAGCTTTTAATTTTCAAGAAATTTTCTGTCCCATATGTAAGTTGAATTAAGGGGTATAAAAGGGAAACCAGGAAAGATAATAAGCTCTAACAGCATGAAAAATCTTCTAAAGAAAGAACAATGAGGAGTAATAGCACAATTATGTTCACTAGAGGTTCCCATATTGAAATAGTCTATTTCTCCAGATCTTCAAAACGTTTTGGGCAATAATTCGAAGGTGTTTGAGACTCGCAAAGTCCTCCCACATATTCGTGATCATGACCATGTTGTTCATTTGATTTGAGGCAGTGTTCCCCCAAAAATCAGGCCTTACAGATATTCATATGGCCAAAAGAGTGAAATTGAATGCATGGTTGCATTGATGAATTATTGGGTGAATTACATGGATCAATTTACTTCACCAAGTTGGATCTTCATTCAGGATATCATCAAATTAGAATGAAGGCTGAAGATATTCCAAAAAAAACATTTAGAACTCATGAGGTTCATTATGAATTTTTGGTCATGCCTTTTGGCCTTACCAATGCACCTTCTACATTTCAAGGTTTGATGAATTCCATTTTCAAAGCCTTCCTTATAAAATTTGTGTTAGTATTTTTGGATGATATACTAATCTACAACAAGTCTTGGAAGGACCATGTTCAACATTTTGATAGGGTGCTCAAACTATTGGAAGAGAAACAATTATATGCAAAAAGATCCAAATGTTTCTTTGGAGTACAAGTGGAATATTTGGGTACTCAGTGAGCTTATAACTCATATTAACATCCTCAATCTAATGGGAAAATTGAGATAGTGAACACATGTTTGGAAGGATATCTTCGTTTCTTTGTATATGATAAATGTACACAATGGGTGAAGTGGTTTCCTCTCACTAAATGGTGGTATAACACTTCCTTCCATACTGCAGCAAATGACCCAATTTATGGAATTTTATGGATATCATCCACTGTCAATCACATCATCTTTAAAAGAAAATTCTAAGGTTCAAGCAGTGGAAGATCTCATCAAGCATAAACAACAATTTCTCAAATTCTTAAATGATAATCTCACTTTCACGTAGAATAAACTAAAACAACATGCAAATCAACATTGCAGCGAAAGAAGTTTTGATGTATGTGACTCGGTATTTCTACGACTACAACCATACAAACAAATTTCCCTCAAGCAAGCTAATAAGGATAATAAATTATCACCAAAGTATTATGGTCCATACAAGGTGTTATAAAATATTGGTACTATGGAATAAATATTGGAGCTTCCTACATCTTCTTGACTGCACCCAGTTTTCCATGTTTCATGCTTAAAAAAGGTTATAGGTGAGAAGATCACAGTTCAAACAATATTGCCAGAATTTGATGAGGAAGGAAAAATCACATTAGAACCGAACGAAGTCACAAAAACAAGAAATCAACAGCTACAAAATCAATCAATCTTAGAGTATGTCATCAAGTGGAAGAACTTACCTGCTGAATATTCCACATGGGAGGATGAGAATTTTATACAAAAGCATCTAGAACTACTCAAGTGCTGAGGACACCACTTTTTGAAGGAGAGAGGAATATTAGATCCCTATAATACTAATGTAACCCCCTATTGTTATTAGTGCAACCCCCTTATTTTATTATTGTGCCCATACAGTCCTCATGTTGTTATTATTATGCCCCATAGAATCCCACTATTGTTATTGTCGTGACCCTACAATATTATTGTTATGTAAGCTTTGATTGTATTGGGACCCCTTAGACTCATATATATAGAAGGACGGTCTTTTCATTTGTATCATCCAAGAATTGCTCATTTGTATAATGTAAAGGAGGTTCCCCCCTCGAAGAGACTAATTTTGAAGTCATTGACCTATCTTTTCTATCTTTTTGTGAGCTGGTTTCATAACACCTAGTCAATTTCTTACATGTCATTTTGTATGCCTACAACACCGATGGAAGCCTCGAGTCCTAGTCATCTCTGTTTACATTGTACACCTTAGTCAATCCATTCTCCAAAATCTTATTGAAAGCTTCAACTATCCCATTTTCCTGAGGATGATAGGGAGTGCTCTTCTGATGGTAAACTTGAAATTCCTCAATTAGTGCTTCAATCATATTATTCAAAAAATGTGTCCCTTGGTCGCTCATCAAGATCTTCGGACAACCAAATATAGACAATAGATACTCGAAAATGAGCTATGTAGTAGTTTTCGTGCTACAATCCTTTACCAGTTTTGCCTCGTCCCATGTTGTCAAATAATCAGTCTCAATGATGATGTATCTTGCACTAGTCCTTTTCCCCGGTGGACTAATAGGTCCAACAAAGTCAATTTCCCATTTATTAAAAGCCTAAAAAGTAACATGGGGTAATAGTGGCATTTCATCTCTTCTAGATGGCTTTCCTGTCCTTTGGTAGACGTCAGATGTTTGACAAAATACTTTTGGTTTCTTATGCACTGTAGGCCACCATAACCCGACTCTAAAAATCTTCTGCGCAGTGGATTTTCTTGCATAATTCCCATCTACAAATCCTCCATGAGATTCCTATATAATTTTTTGTCTTTCATGTTCAAGGACGTATCTGCACAATACTTCATCCGGTCCCATTTTATGGAAGTGTCCCGTAATTAGCTCAAAATCATTTGCTTGAACCACCAATTCCTCCTTTTTCTTTGTAGTGTACTCTATAGACACCATTCCTTTGGAAAAAAACTGAATAATATCCACAAAGTGATCATCTGTGATTTTAATTGCAAACAGTTGTGCATCGGGAAAACTATCATCAACATTCATAGGTTCTTCTCCTTTCCCTATCCTGAATAGGTGATCAGGCCCATCATTCAATCTTCCCAACTTTAATATAACTTCGAATTCATATTATTGGAATAATAACAACCATATACATATATTCCCTCCAAAAACAGGTTTCTTCACCAAGTACTTCAGTGTTAAATGATCTGTGAACATTTTAAAATGTGCTCCCAACAAGTAATATATGAAATTTTGCGGTGCATACACCAAGGCTAACCCCTCCCTTTCTATCATGTTGTAATTATTTTCTACCTTAGATAGCTTCTTGCATGAAATGCAATGGGATGATCAATATCCCCTTCTCCCGACTACACTAGAACTACTCCCAAAGCTAACCAAGATGCATCAACATGCACATGAAATTCTTTCTTCGAGTCTGGAAAACTAGAATTGGCACAATTACCATTTTTTATTTTAGCACATCCAAGCTCTTCTGGAATTATTCATCCTACTGGAAGGTCATAGCCTTCTTCAACAACTTCTCTATCAGTGCAATTATCTGTGCATATCCTTTTATAAACTTCTTATAGAAACCAATGTGTCATAGTGTAGTACACAATTATCTTATTGTTTTTGGTGTTGGCGGGTTTACAAACACTGTGATCTTAATTGTATCTACTATCAACCCTTGTTTACAAACCACATGTCTCAAAAATATTCCAAATGGCACACAAAATATGCACTTCTTTAGGTTCAATGATATCTAATACTACCTACATGTATCCAACGTCAACCTTAAGGTCACCATATCCTTCTTTAATAGCCCAATTACTATCCAATTGTTGAAGTAAACTTCGAGAAATTTGTGTATATATTCCTTGAAACCTACAATTACAACTCTAGAGAAAATAGTAAAAGAAATGTTCAACCAAAAAGGCATCATTCTATATTGATAGGAGCCCTACTTTGCAGAAAATGTTTTCTTATGTCTGTTTTCTAGTGCAATTCGGATTTGATGATACCCTGAGAAGCCATTTATAAAAGAATAAGCCTCTTGTCCTCCTATATTATCCAACACTTCGTCTGTAAATGGTGTAGAGAAAGGGTCATGGAGGCATGAATCATTCAACTCCCTCAAGTCCGCGTAGATTCTAATTCCCCCTTTTGCCTTCTTCTCCTGAACTACCATGGGGATTGCCCATTAAGACTCTTCGATATGTTCAATTATCCCCATTGTTAACATCTTGTCCAATTCTTCTTTTACCTTTTCCTTATATGTTTCAATCTATAAGGCCTTTTCTTAACAGGCTTCGCATCAGGCTTCATCGGAATCTCATAACTCCCAAATCCCCTATGATGCCTTTCATGTCTGAAAATTTAGTGGGAAACAACTATTGGTAATCATTCAACAAATTTGTTATCTTGTTGACAGTGTTGTCATCCCAGTAGTCACCTATGGTCACATATTTTAGCTCAGCTTCTGACCCTATATTCACCTTCCTCATCTTCAATGGCTTCATTATATTAGGCATATCTATCTCGGGTCCATCTACTTCACGATGTCCTTATGACTCTTTGATGTCATTGTTCTGAGCATATTCATCCGCTTCTGCAGTAATATTATAGAATTCTATCACATTCTGGATATGTACAACCTAATCAAGTTGCCAGATATATGGAACTTCATTTTCAAAAATGTTTTTCTAACTATATTCAACATTGCATCTATCTGTGGACACTCACCTTCAAATCTGAATGTCATCACAAATCCATCCACCATTTATACCCAACTAGCATTGCCATGTCGAAGTTTAGTTTCCAAATACCAGTTTTGAGGGAACATTTCCAGGTATCGATCAACCCAAGCACCCATTCTTCTCTTGAAATGTATCCCATGCTTCCATACAAATGTGGTCCCTAGGATCATTCTGGCCATCATACTTGTCTGCAAGCTCTTTTTTTACTTGTCCAAATCTTACCCACATCAACCTTCTACATTCCTACCAATTTCCTATGTTCTTCTTATGCGTACCCCACCATCTAGCAGGCACAACCATCAACGCTTGATCCGATGCTAACAGTCTCTGACATTCTAGTACCCGCCTTTCATAATATTTAAAGAAATTGTTTACATCACACAAACCATCATATAAATGTAAATCACGTACCTCAGTTGTCATGCAGTGCACTACTTTAGTGATCCTTGTGCATCGCCTTGTAGACACTTCATGCAATTTGTTATTCTAGTTCTCCAATTCCTCTTCTAAATTCGAGGTACAAGAACTACCTTGCTCCCAATTCAGCTTTCCATCTGCAATGGAATTGATCCATTCCTCTTCTTTCACTTTGATTTGATAGCTATTATCAATATCATCCATGCTATATTCCTCTTTGATAGTTTATGTATACCTCACCCCTTCTGATGGATCCAATAGATTAATAACACTCATATTATTGCTTTTGAATATCATTTTCCTTTTCTTGAGATTAATTGTAGCCATGTTGGAAAATGGTCAATCCAATCTAAGAAATGTGGGGTAAGGATTAGTATCATCTACTATCTCAATTACTTCGAAGTCAGTGGTAGTGCGCACTTCGTTGATATCCACTGTGACATTAGACAACCTTCCTAGGGGTATGATTTTCTATTGACTTTCCATCTTCAGCTGAATATTAGAGCATTGCAACTTTTTCTTACCCATCAATTCCCAAGTCTGTCTTGGCAAGACATTGGCATCAGATCCTAGATCTAAGATAACCTGATCCATGTCATACTCTCCAATTTTCATTTTAAGCCTCATTTCTTTCAGTTTTCTCTTCTTGCGTCTATGAATATTATTCACTGTGTGCATCCCACTTTGTGGTATCTCCTTAGAAGTACAAGAGTCTATTAGTTCTTGTAATCCCTCCATGGATTTCTGATTCCTCAAGAACTTCATGCAATTATGTATAAAAGACTTCAAGACATTCAGATCCACCTCTTCTGTCACTACTATCTCAGGGTTATCCTTCTCAGTCAACTGCATAGTAGAGGTTGAGGTCCCATCATCCATAAAGCTTTGCCTCACCTCCATGAATGCATGATTTTCCAGCAAGACATCAAATTCAGGATCCTTTCCAGTAGTTTTCCTTATCCATGTAGCTTTAGCTTCCTTTTTTCCATCGGCCTTATCATTCCTAGTCATTGTTTTGATTCTTGTTACAATGTTGATGCACAGTTGATCTTTTCTTGGCTCAGTGGTCATCATTTGGACATTTGCTATAGGTTGCTAGTTTCTTTTCTCCTTCATCTTCTTAATTATTACAAACATTCTTCTATGACATGATCAAAAGCCTTACAATAATTGCAGGTTGTCATGAGGTTTTGACTATCTCTCAGGAAGTGTCCTGCTTGTCCATAGTTATAGTAGATAATCTAGCCTCATCATCGACCAACAATTCCTCCTCCTCCTCCTCCTCATCCTTGAAATCCTCCTCATCCAGCATGCTAGCCTTTCTCTTCATGTGTGTGTCCTTCGACTTGCAGTCTATAACTATCAATAGTGCGCTCCACCATAAAGTCATAACTTTGACAATATTTCTCATCATGGCCTATTGATCTATAAAAGTTACGAAACAACTGCTTTGGGGTTTGTATATATTTATGTAATAGATATCAGTCTTTAGAGTGATGATGACCTCGCGTCCTACAAATCTCGCACCACAAACCTGGATTTACTGGATTAGGCACTCCACTTGCAATATAGTATCTAAATATGGGG